>CAJQZN010016587.1:0-11795 GCA_907164685.1 Colias eurytheme | reverse complement strand
TTTCTCTTACGCTTGAGTATGCTCAGGAATAGAACCCTTTCATTTTTAGGGTCTGATTCGATGTGGTTTAATTGTTATTAAATAAACAAAAATAATAATTAATAAATATTTATTAAAAAAAATTATTAGGCGTGCACTTTTGGATTTTCCAAATTATCTTTATTTTTTTTATAATATCCTAAGGAAGAATTTAGGAGTTGTATTTTGTTGTGTTCAGTTTTACTTGAATATACATTTAGAAATAATTTTATATATCTTTTTCGCGATTTATTCTAAATAATTAGTCTTGTCACTTTGGTTACTAACCCTAAAATATATTTAGTAGGTACCTACTTGTGAAATTCCTTAGGTAATTAACTGAAAATCAAAGGATATAAAAATAAAGTATTATTGGAAAACTTTTATTCAGTAAGGGAATAATAACTTAACAAGATAATTTCGCAAGACATCGTACTTTGTAATTAACGTTAAAAATTGTCTAGGTACAGTTTTTTAGGGTTTTAATTATTTGCTTTTGATAACATGAAACCTTTTTTTAAACTATCTAACAATCAACTCAAGGAATAAACTTGAAATATGATGAAGAAGGAAGAAAAAGGCTAGAATCTATTTTTTTTATTGAAATTAATAATTTTTTAATGTCAATAAAGTATAGTGTAAATAAAGGTATAGAAGACCATCTATATAATATAAGTCTGAATATGGAAATTCGTATTAAAATAAATATCATAAGAAAATAAATAGAGCTAAGTATGTAAGGTAAATACATCTTTCATTTTCTGTTGCAATATTTGGTAACAGCAATTGACATGTTCAGCAAACGACTTGAATGTTTTAGAGTCCGCTCCACTTGAGGTACCTTGCGAATGAGAGCGAGTATAGCGATTAAACCTAAACGTTATTAATAGAGAGCTGAAGTTTCTTTATATTAAACGGAAAAATAAATTTCAATGTAAGTATTAACTTAGCATCTCTACACAAAATTAAAGAATTTCATACTGTATTCAAGCAGTGGTTCAAAAAGCAGTGGTGGCTCAGTGGTGAGACTTCGGACTTCGAATCCATAAGTCCGGGGTTCGAGACCGGGCGAGCGCGCAGGAAATAACTTGATTTTTCAATTTGTCTGCGCATGTTGTAACATCACCACTGCTCGAACGGTGAAGGAAAACATCGTGAGGAAAACGACATGTCGAAGAATCAAAAGTTCGACGACATGTGTCATCCGCCAACCCGCACTTGGCCAGCGTGGTGGATTATGGCCTGTACCCTCATAGGAGGCCCGTGTCCCAGCAGTGGGAACGTATATGGGCTGATGATGATGATACTGTATTCAATACAGTTTGTAGATATTTTCTGTTACCTGTAAAAAGGGTCGTCTAGCGCCATCACTTTCTCACGTTGGAAATAATAATAATAAGGAATAATGGTACTGAACTGGACGACTTTAAGAAGTTTTAGGATTATAAGGTTACTGATTTATTCTTTTGTAAAAGGTAAATATTATTAATGCATGCGGTAAATGTAGATAGCTACTATGTATCATGAATTTCATATGAACAGAAGAACAAACAGTTTCTTGCCGGCTTGCTGCAGAATCGGCTTCCATGTGGTAAGTAGCTTGTGTAAGACCTGAATATAAATTTTTAAAGAATAGAAATAATTCGATCACGAGAAGGAATTGTCTAAGACCTTCCAAAGCGCTAAAAATTAAGTTATAATATTGGGTTAGTAGGTATTTTTCTTGTATTTTTATTAAATCGCTAAATTACAACCACAACTTTACAGCACACGTTCAGTTTTCGCAGTTGTAGAGCACACGGCCAATAACTGTGCATTTATATGAGGTATAAAGATTTCATACTGAAACTAGAAGTCATGCAATTTTCGCGGATTTTGTTGGCTTTTTAAATTGCTTTTCAATATTATATTGCGTGTGATGAAATTGTATGGGAACAAACTTTATTTTTAATGATTATGGAAAAAATAAATACGAATAACAGCTTATGTATAAAAGCCGGATTTTAATAGTGATGCGAAATAAGCGAATTGATTTTTTGATTTTTCATTATTCCGAATCAAGTTATTACTTGTTACGGATAGTCATTAGATATTGTTTTTAAACTCATTAATTACATAAAAGTGTAACTCTAGTAAAGGTAACTTAGTTTAAACAATAATTTGAAATTTGAAAGAAAATTTAATGTACCGATTTTAATGTACACAGTACCTAATATTCTTGAGTTATGTGATGTTACGTAGAGAGGGATCAGCAATCCATTTTCAATAAAAATTTTAAGAAAAGTAAACCACAGAAACTTCAAAAGTATTAATATTTATTAATATCAAGACGCGCGAATATAAGAAAATTCCGAGTAAGCCAAGCTGCAGACAAAGTTGCGTCACGTTCCTATAAGTTTCAAGTAGTTGAGCCAAGGATATAGCATTGTTTCAGATTACGTGGCTTGCATCTGTTTGGAATATACCTAATAAAACAGAAATATTAAATTACTATAAAATATAAGTTTAAAGCATTTAATTTTTATTTAAAAAAACATATGGTCCGGGAGCCAGCAGCAGATTTTATGACCAAGTTCCTCTCAAGCGGTAATTAGTAAAATGCATCAAAGTATAGTATTATGAAGCCTCGTGAACGTCAGCTGGAGCTCGGTTGGGACTTGGGGGGAAGAGCGGTTGTAGCCTCCCGTATCAGCTGACGGATTTTCCACCAAGATACAGCCAGCTGACATATATATTTATCCACAGTTACATATAAGCTATCATCAGGTAAATTTTTGTTTGAGAGGAAATAACGGAAAAAAAATTTTTCTTTAAATATATCTTTCATGTTCGAGACACCAGCTGACGTATAATACACCATGTTGTAACCAGCTGACTATTTTTTTTCGTTGAGATATTGGGTTAGCTACAATTTGACAAATTTTTAGCTGAGAGGAAATGAATGAATGAATGTATTTTTTTTCTATGTGCGTGGGAGGCTACAACCGCTCACCCCCCCAACAGAGCGCCAGCTGACGTTCACGAGGCTTTATAATACTATACTCTCATGCGTCTGACGAATTATCTCTTGAGAGGAAATAGTTAACCAAATTTGCACCTGGCTCCCTAACCAATATTCATGAATAATAATAAAATTAGAGATGTAGGTACCAAGTAGGTACCTACTTTAAATCAATAGGCATATATTTTGTGTTTTAGTTGCTCCCACGTTCTAGGCGTTGATTTTATATTATAAATTAAAACATAAAATATTTTAAATCATAATATCATTGTCTTCATATTAGTACGGACATTTACCAAAAGTATGTTTCATCCATTTGAAGTAGCATTAAATCTTTACAATTAAACATCAACGAAATATCCAATATCACTGCATAAAACTCTTAACTAACGCTAACAGCATCCCATTTAACAGGAAGTCTATAACTCAATAAATAGGTCAAATATATGTATCAGCTATTTGACCCCTTACAGTATAGTATCTAATAAATGTGCCAATACATTATCCTAAAAAATCGACACACCCGTCCCCAGAGACCAAATCCCACTTAGCCTTTTATCTTTATCCCATTCATTTTTATCAATAAATATATTTCCTTCAATCCCTCAAAATATTCCATGTTTAGATTTGCCTTTTTATTTGCATGGTTATAGGATTTTCTTTTTATATGATAAGATAATGATCGAAATGGAAAATTTTTGAGGAATCTTTTTCCACGCAGATTCAAATTTATCCATACATGCTTCTGCAATATTCTTACTAGGATAACTGCTAACCTGAAAAAGCTACAATTAACAATAAATGCGTTATACTAGGATAAATACTCATTTAAAAAAATGGTTGTATGTAAAGTTGGTTTACTGACTATAGTTGAACGTGACAACGACCGATTGTGCTTCTTTGTCGCTCGTTCCGCGTTCTCGCTTGCACTTCAAGCCGTACCTACATGGAACGCCTCAGAGCGAGGTAACGCCGCATGAGTCATGTTTTTTCGTGCGTGCAGCCGGCTCTATCGAATTATAAGACGTTTTCACGTCAAAAATATAATGCTACTAACAGTAAACGTAAGAAAAATCTATTTAAACTTTGTTCTAGCTGTGCCCCGCGGTTTTAGCCGCATTGCTCAGCTCCTACTGGTGGTTCCTGAAATTAACACGTTTAAGCAAACTGACTCTTCAGTTTTATAATATTTTATAATATAAAAATGAATCACAAAATGTATTGGTAAGCACTTAACTCGAGAACGGCTGAACCGATTTCGTTAATTCTAAAACGTAAACACGTACCACGGGCGAAGCCGAGGCGAACTGCAAAATTAGTATAGATTTAGAGTTAAGTTAAATTGTAAAAAGTTTGTGAAAGTAAGAACTAAAAAGCTTATTATAATATGATAAGAGAAATAGCGTGCGATGTTCGGTTGCATTAAATCGGAGGTCAGAGTGGGGTCACCTAATTCGATTACAATTATCTATCAAGTCCCGAGCGGGTTCGATCAATGACTTTGCTTTATGGTCAATTTATTAAAATATTATCTTACTATAAATGTAAAGTGGAGAACAAAGAGAATACAAATACTACGTAAGTGGAGAATGAATTGAAAGTTGAGGTTCTGAGCTTCAAAACAATGTAATCGTATAAAATTGATACATTGTTTTACTATAAATGTAGTACATTTAATCGAGTGTAAAGTTCACTTCAAAATCGAGAAAATTGAATTAACTTGTCTCTATATAAACGTATATAGTCAATGGGAAAAATAATAATTCGAACACATATTAAACGTATCCTGTTAACAAAATTAACTACAGATATAGGACGTAGTCTGTAAGTTCCTCGATAATGTTTCCTCTATATCTATCTAACACCGAAAGAATTTTTCAAATCGGATTAGTAGTTCCTGAGATTAGCGCGTTCAAACAAACAAACAAACTGTTCAGCTCTATATTAGTAGAGATTTAAAAAATGTTAGAGTATATAGTTATATGATTACAAGCGGATGAGACAAAAAAAAGCAAATTACGAACGATAACGAGATTCATAATCTATGCAAAAGTTTTTAACAGCCCTGTTTAAT
This sequence comes from Colias eurytheme, assembly GCA_907164685.1. Lineage (NCBI taxonomy): Eukaryota > Metazoa > Arthropoda > Insecta > Lepidoptera > Pieridae > Colias > Colias eurytheme. The sequence continues at coordinate 6,702 of CAJQZN010016587.1, read as the reverse complement.
CATTTCACACAAAAGCCGAAAGGAGGTAACTTTAAAATTATGAGCAGGTACAATTCTGTAATGAATAATTATTTGAAGCTCTTAAAAGAGCCTTTAGAAATCCTTTCATTATCAGTTAACTACATTTATAGGGTTCCATACCCAAAGGGTAAAAACAGAAAGGTAGATATGATCACGTTTAGTATATATGAGAATATATTCATTGTATATTATGTATGTGACTTTGCTATCCCTCTGTCGGTTTGTCCGTATGTCACCAGGCTATAATATCATAAACCATGATATTATATAGATAGTTGAAATTTTTCGAGACGATGTATTTCTGTGGCCGCTATAACATAAGATAAAGGAATCGAAGACAAGCAACTGTTAGTTTATTTTTAGTTTAAATATTATACGGAACCGTTAATGTCTCGAGTCCGACTCGCACTTGACCGGTTTTTATGACATCTATCTAAAGACGGATGTGACGTAATTACGGCACAGGCTGAATCTAGGTTAGTTCTTGTTATTGTTTTGAATCTAGGCTAATAATCAACGGCTCAGATATCACGCATGTAAAATAGTAGATATTGTTTTTAAATGTGTTGCGATGTCATTCACTCTTGCATGATATACAAGTATACAACTTAAAATGGTTTCAGAATAGTTTATAAATTGTACCGCAAAATTATAAATTATTAAAAATAAGAAACACATTATAATTGAGTAAAATATATTAGGTATTATGTAAAGAAATAAGAACTTAAAATAAATTACCTTTTTATCAATTTGTTTCCATTGTGTAAGAATTTTAGGTAGAGACGACTCTACGAAGAAGGTAATCCAACATTGCATATTTACCCTCGTTATTATTGAGAAGTTGTTTTATTATTACAAACTTCGGTAGCATACTGAGGCAAAGTTTATAGCAACAGTCTTGTAAATGTTGTGATACCTAACTCGGAAAAGCCAACAAATCGAAACAACTTCATAAATCATATTCAACAATTTTACTGAAATAAAAACGCCTTACAAATTCAATGATTAATGGTGTATTGTGGCCTAAAAGTCTTGATTATGATTGAAGATTTTCGCAATAGTCTAGAGGTCACAGAACAATAAATCAAAATTTATACCGGCGTTTAATAAATAGCTTACTGTATTAGTCGTTTTGATCGTAATGTTTAGGATCAGGAAATTTGCTTTTTAACATAGTTATATTTGAAATGGTTAGAAATTGGTCTACAGTTAAATAAATTATCAATCTGTTCAAGAGCTACGAAAACCGTAGCTAGCTCCCTGTAAAACATCGTCTGTAAAACAAAGTCCAATCAAACAAAGTATCTATCTCACGATTTTTATTACACTCATTTCACATACATATTCACAAACAATAGACACATAATTCGTAGTTTTCTAAAAAAGTAAACTTAACCTCAAACGCATTTTTTTAAGAGCGCGTTTAAAACATTATTCTTTACCACCAGCTTCCTTTTCAAATAATTCAATACTTTATATTCCTCTTATTTTGACCACAGATAATAAAATACTAGTTTGACCAAGAATATGACGTCACAAGTGAAGGTTATATAAATCGGTCAAGGCAGAAACTTGATTCCTCCCGAGATTTAGGGAAAATTGAGATCGTGTTACTAATTGTATTGGCAGAAATTAACTTATAAGCGATATATCCTTGATGGAATATAATAGGCCAATATTTATTATTATTTCAGCATTAATAGATACAAATATCGTCCCTTGTTTTACAAACAATTAATGAAATTGATTGTAGGCACAAATTATTCATGCGATAGTTATTACTTCTTACTTCACAATTAGTAAACGTTTAAAAGCATTATTTTTAGCATATAAGCATATTACGGCCATGTAAAATCACTAACAGTGCCACGCGGTTTTACTCGCGGACAAAATCAAGTATTTCTATAGCTCGTGTGCTATTCTTATGATCTTTATTACTGTAAAATTTCATCTAAATCCGTCCAGTACTTTCGTGGAAGAGTAACAAACATGTATTAATAAATAAATAAATAAAGTGTATTCATTTATTCATCCACCTTCACAAACTTTCGCATTTATAGTATTAGTAAAACTTTATCACTACTTTAGCACTTAAAAAATATCATTAAGAGGAACCCCATTATTTGATAAATAAAATCTAACAATTGAATTTCAAAGAAAGCCGAAACCTTTTCATATTCGATCATCAATCAAGGTGACCGGACAATCCATTTAGCCAACGTTCACACGGAGACACGATTTGCCGAATCTTATTTTCATCGGATCAGAAAAAACCGAATGTTATATTCACACAGCACATCTTGAATTCTCGTATTCAACTCGTGTCGAGATCCCATATGTAAACAGTAAACACCATCCAGTTCTTTTTAAGCAAGAGCGCGTGTATGTGAACGCATGTATTGAATGGTATAGTGATTGCATCGGATCTGAAATTTTGCAGTACAACCGGATCGGTTTGTAGCCCCAAAATCTTAACTTCAGCAAGATTCGTTTTTTTGTCGTATCTTGAACCCGAATGCATGAACTCATTCATTGAAATATTAGTGCTACTAAACCGAATCCTGCAAAAAACCGATTCGGTAGAAAAAAACCGTGTGAACGTAGGGTTATTCGGTGTCCATTTACTAAAGGTTAAAACGGGCTAAGGTCAATGTTTCCTTGATAAAAGACTATGCAAATGATCGTCTGAATAGATGATATGGCGCGATTTTATCTAGTGAGGATACGGAACCTTCTGAATGATTACCGACGATTAATATGCGTTTTGGAAGAGGATAAAGGAAGATAACGTTTGGTTATAAATAGGCTAGTTTTGATAGTGACTCTACCGACGTGTATAGGTGTATAGGTACGCTCCGCAGTTTAACCCGCATTTTTTTACTGCTGCTTCGCTTCTATTTGTTTTAGCGTGATGATATAACCTACAGCTTCTTCGATAATTGGTAAACACTGAAATAATTTTCCAAATCGGACCGGGAGTACTAGAGATTAAAGATAACAAATAAGCAAACTTTCTGGCGTGAAGGGACAGACGGACAGAGTTACTTTACTTTAGGATTTTGTAATCCTAAAAAACCACCGTATGTTATATATATTATTATATTATATTCGTATTTTCGGGAAACTGTTCGTACTTAGTTGATTTTATATTAACTTCAAATGAACAACAGCAAATAAAGCGCTGCTTACAAATTAAAATAATAAATATCGTATATTCAAATAATAAATGAACAATTTTATCGTTTAATAAAAAATGGAAATTATTAACATTAAAGCTAAAACGAAAACATAATATTGAAAATTAATATAGTTTCATTTTACCCAGAAACAATCGCCGTTTAGCGAAGGTTTAATAAAAACGGGTTATTATTCATATTTTCTTCTCATTGCAAGGAAAATAGAAATTTTCGTGTAATTTCTTTTTAGCACTTAATAACGCTTCAAGGTTTCGTTGACAGGTATTAAATTTTCGACGGATGAAATGCTAAATATGGGTAATTACTAGCTTAGTATTTTAATAGTAAATTAATTTAATATATTTCAAAATTCATTATCTATAACCAACTTTCTTTTAAACATTTTTTGTTCGGTTACAGTATGCTTTGGAAAAAAGCCACGATGAATTTTCAGAAATAACATTTTTAATAGATCTTTATTTAATTCATTTAGAACATGTTTTATAATTATTATAATGATATCATAGATAGGAGCTGCAGCGGAATGATTAATGGTCCTGATTATTCATTTTGCTGACACACTCATATTCCTCCATTATGCTATTTAAATATATGTTTAAAAGATGTTATAAGTTTATAACATCAGAGAATTATATAAAAAAAGACTTGTGGCACTCGAGGACTGCCGCGGTAAAGCTATTGCAAACATGCAATAGCTTTATAGCGTAGCAATGCCTTCAAGCCACACCTGCGCGCCCGTCGGAGTGGGGAGCGTGAGGTTTTTCGTTACGCAATTTCTGGGTTCGGTCCCTGCGCTCAAGGCCCGCGATAGAAGCTATGCAATAGCTTAAAAAGGTTCTATAAATAAATAATAATCGGGTTCGTTCGTTTAATTTTCAGAACCCATTCAAAATTAACTCTCTTTAACGACGTACTAAACATTTTCTATATTGACACTGCCTTCATTTATTTGATTATTTTTACAATTCAATACCGTCAGCTTTTGCTGACTGCGTTTATTTTTACATGGCAAGAATAACATAGGTGTTATTCCAAAACAAACTATCATGACAGCTGCAACTGTCGACTTCATGTCTATTATTTACAGGGACGATATAACAATTTGAATGTAAACTAACACTTTTTGTAGCAGCTAAATTACTTTTAGATTTATGTGAATGTTTGAAAATTGGAGATAGAGTTTCGTTATAGAGAACAATGGGAATTTTTACTGATCATTCCAGTTTAATTTATAAAAGTTACTAAAAGCTGTGTCCCGTGGTATTACCCGCACTGTTTCGTTCCAATTGGTTTTAGCGTGTTGATGGTGGTCTATAGACTTCTTAAAATTCAAATTCATGCCAATATAAGTAATGCCGCTATCCAGTTCAGATAACAAGCTGAGAGTGTAACAATAAGATTCTTAATATCTTTTACCTACCAGATTTATTTATACATCTAAGATCATTCGGATTTTTTATCCGCTAACCGCTTCTAAAAGAAGTCTTGTCGAACATAAATTTTGCGTTTATGTTTATTCTTGTATAGATAAAACAAGAACAATTAGAACAATTCAACTGTCATCAATGTAATACTCATATTCCATATTCCTTTTACGCGGTAATAAAAATGAATGTACTCATTGCGACCCATTGGTCATTTCCGGGAACAATTTTCCCTCATCATTTGTATGATGGAATCTCTTAATAAATTACGTACTAAATTGTACCTAATACTGAAATAAAAGATTGTGTTGATGATGAGATAATTAATATTCTGAGTATCTATATGTTATTGAGGTTATATTTCTAATCTTTTGGAGTCCTGAAATCCTAGCCTAGTATATTATGTGGTGTTGCACCAACCATGCGGGCAATATAAACTGAATTTAAAGCATGTAACACATTTTTCATGTGAAAAGTTCTTCAACGATGTAATTTAACAACTTTAACTAAACAAAAGAGTAATTATACCTCTGATAATTCACAAATACAGCCTTTCCAACTTTAACTGTCGTTACATCATTTGTTTTCTATTTGAAATACCAAAGAGGTAACACGAAAAAGGTGTCACTAGTTTTCCAAAATATGAAACGGTTATCCAATATTCGTCTCGTATGAAATTATCTGTCATTTTGATCGATCGAATCGGTTTGTTTTAAGTAAAAGCGTTTACATGTATGGGGAATAAACATAAAAATGATGAATTCACATTGCCTGTGAAAACATCGGTAATATGATTAAATGACCGAAACTTTATGTCATTCATCTTGAATGATTTATATTTATTTGATGTGTTTTGAGCGTGTCAACGTGGTTATCCAATAAGGTAATGCTAATGTGAGTAGATTTGAAATACATAAATAAATTCAAGAGTTGATTAACCGTGTCCAATTTATTACTGCATGACCATCTGTCATGTCTAATAATATTAATATCACAGAAATAATTGTACTGTAGTACCTATAACAATTGCTGAACAACAAATGTTGAAACAACACCAATTAAAACAAAATCTCTATTTCTACTGCCATCTGTTCAATAACAATTGAACAATCTGACCTACAAGGCGACTCAATCTTGGTAGATATTATTTTATAAGGTTTCAGTCATGCTCAAATTTTGTAAAAAGCTTTTCATACAAAATGAACGAAGTCACGAGCGTCAGCTAGTACTAAAGCTGTGTCCAAGTACAAAGTACAGAAGCTGTTAGCTGAAACGACCGTGCCCATTATATTACACGACCAAAGCATTAAACTGGACAATTTTTCAAAGGCTTACTTCACCAGGCGTGAAAGGCGTGTTCCATACCTATCTAAATTCACCGTGTTATCTTCCAGAGCCCTCTTCACAATAGGCAGCGTTGGCACAACAAATGATCGTCGATATTTGCCACCATTACGGCATTAAAAACATCTACAATGAATGCCAATCATAGTTATTTAGGCCCTCTACACTATCGTGATTGCCTCTACGCACCCAACGCTGCCCATTGTGAAGAGAGCTTATCACATAAAGATATCGTATTCTTCCCGCTTATAAAAACATTTGATACGTCAAGGTTACACGCAGCATAAGAGCGGACACTGACGAATTGTCCAATCTGTGTACAGTCGGTGAGAAAAGCATTTATCTCATACGTTATTCAACGCGAATGTACGCAAATCTGTCAAGTCGTGAGAAGTAAGCTTAAGTATTTATGTAGGTATAAATACGAATATTTTCCGTGGTTAGATTTATTCAAGAAGTTTTAATAAAAATAGTTCGCTTTTTATTAGATGCATACTATACGGACCAGTAATTATTGTCGATATTGTGTTGCGTCCTTGCGTCCAATATTACAAATAATTTGGAAAATCCAAAAGTGCACGCCTCATAATTTTTTTTTAATAAATATTAATTATTAATTATTATTTTTGTTTATTTAATAACAATTAAACCACATCGAATCAGACCCTGAAAAATGAAAGGGTTCTATTCCTGAGCATACTCAAGCGTAAGAGAAA
>CAJQZN010016584.1:0-19785 GCA_907164685.1 Colias eurytheme | reverse complement strand
GTGGCAAGACATTAAAATAAATGTATTTTCTTTCTTTCTTTCTTTCTTTCAATATATCAAATCAACATGGTATAAAATGAGTCATTGTTTAGTCCATGTAATATATTATGTTGTCCAAAAACGATTCTAATAGGAAACTATTAATTGAAATATTATAGGTGCTTAATGGGAGTTGGTTACACTTTTGATTTGAGGATACACGATACATTTTATAGAAGCTTTTTCAATGTGAGAATATATTCTACAATAATTTTTTATTGGCTCATATTATAGAAACAAAATTTATATGGATTGAAAAGGCATAATTTACAAAAAAAAAACCCTAATGAAACCCTGTAGAATTTAAATATAATTTATACAATGGACCGTTATGGGTTTAAAATATATATACAGAAAATAGCATAGTATTTAGAATAATTTTTCATACACCTAAAATTGGTAACATACTAGTAAAGACATATAAGTACTTAAATTGTAATTATAGACTGTATAGTTTCAACATTATTTCACATAGTAAATCAAACGTGTACAACAATGTTTAATGCATTAAAACTAGATTGTAGCCGACTTAAACAATTAACATCACAAAAATAGTAAAATGACTCACTATTATATAAATACTGCATTATATTACTATTATTTTTAATCTGTGCAAATGTCATGTTGCTATGTATGTTATCTGTGCTAATATTTTGTTTGTTTTGATATTTTTAATTTTCCGTGAATGGCTGCAAGTTTTAGTTGATAAGAAATTGTGTGGAATGTTGATTTGATTGCATTCAATTATTTAAGTATTCAACTATTTCTGTTATAATGACACATATATCTATGTCTATTTTTATAACTGTTAATAATTATCATATTATTAATGACTAGCTGCTCCGCGCGGTTTCACCCCCGTGGCTCCACTCCTGTTGGTCGTAGCGCGATGATATATAGGCTATAACCTTCCTCGATAAATAGGCTATCTAACACCGAAAGAATTTTTCAAATCGGACCAGTAGTTCTCGAGATTAGCGCGTTCAAACAAACATACAAACAAACAAACTCTTCAGCTTTATAAAATTAGTATAGATATAAAAAGATATTATATAATAATGCATTTAAAGATTTGTGAATAATAAGTTAGTAGATTAGTTATTTACAATTTAATTATAAAACAATTTTAATGTGTTCTTGATGTTTTATTCATATCATGTGAATTCACAGAGAAAGTATACTTGTATTCCTTAAACGTTTTACATAATAATAAGAGCAATTTTGTTACCAACAAAAATTTATAATTATATTTGTACAGGCTATAGCGAGTTAAAAATAGAAGCAAATTTAAATACATAATTAGTGTATGAAATAAAAGAATGATGATTTTAGGAAGGTCATTTCAACTTGAGAGCCTGCCTAATTACGCATATTGTAATCACTTCAGTTTTTTGTATGTCCTATTTTCTAGGTACCTATGTGGTTCATTTCTGCTATAGTATAATCTTTTTTTAGTGCAGAAATATCAAAACTATCTCCAATCCTAATAATATGAATGGATGTATGTTTTTTTTCACTTGAAAATGGATTAAGATTATACTTGAGTTTGTTTGTTTGTTTGAACATGCTAATCTCAGGAACGTCTGGTCCGATTTGAAAAATTCTTTCGGTGTTAGATAGCCCATTTATTGAGGAAGGCTATAGGCTATATATCGTCACTCTAAGACCAACAGGAGCGGAGCAATGAAGGTGAAACCGCAGAGCACAGCTAGTGTAGCTTATATACAAGAATAACAGATTACCTATGGAAATAATTGGTCTAGCAATATTGCTAAATGCTCATGACATATCTAGTATACATACAAATGTGAAAAACTGTCTGTCTATTACACTTTTACAGGTAAACCACAGCACAGATAAGGATAATAAAATTAATAAAGGATATTTAGAACAAAAATAGTTCATGAATCACAATCTCGGCGGATACAAGTTTTTGCTTAAATATTTAGTCTATAGTCATAGAAAGCAGTTAGTACATAATAAGAGCAGAATATCAGATATTACTAAAGGTTGAAGTATTTTTTTCTACTTTATAGGTTAGATTTGATAATTCTGGTGATATTTAAGATAATATTATACTTATATTTCTTTAGCTTATTATTAGATTTATTATATAAACGATCGTAAATTATCACTTGAATGAGAAAAAAAATATGTATTTTATCTTATATATAAAAATGAATCGCAAAATGTGTTGGTAAGCGCATAACTTGAGAACGGCTGAACCGATTTCGTTAATTCTTTTTTTATTATATTCCTTGAAGTACGAGGATGGTTCTTACGTAGAGAAAACGTAAATGTGTACCACGGGCGAAGCCGGGGCGAACTGCTAGTTAGTTATAAAAACAAATTCTTGTTTTAATTATATCTAAAATGTCATACAAGGATAACGTATTATATGAAACATTTTCTTTTTTTCAATAATCACATTACATAGTTTGATACACATTGATTGAAATAGGTAAGTAGTCATGTATAATGCTTAAAAATAAATTAATAGTATAAGTTATTACTTATGGTATTTTGAGCTCGGCTAACCTATTTTAAAATTGTAAGATATTTCTCTTACATTCTGATAGGTTATGAGCACTTATATTAATGATAAATATTTTAAAAATAAATTTGGGTTTCGAAATATTTACTACTAAAGATGAAACTATATCTAAAGATGAAAATGTTTCATTACTTTTTGACATGTTAATTTCTACATAGCTGCAGAATATTTCCCTTAGATATAAGACTGATATTATTCTAAACTAGATAACATCTCTTTAATATGTGTTTAGCATGTAACAAGATATTTTAACAAATTACACATACATACCAAAATAGAATGTCAGATGTTTCAAAATCCGTGTTATTCATGGAGTTTAAATTGTAAATCATGTTCTTATAACTTTGCTGTTATCCATTTCATTTGTGTAATCTTCTTTCCAATAATTATTTTTATTATTACCATTACATGTTACATACATATTGGCATAATTTAAACCAATAACAAAACTCACTTATAACTGTTTAAAGATAAGAGAATTATGATAATAATAAACCCACTGAATACTTGTTACAATGTAATTTGAAATTTAATGTAATATAGCTGTAAGTATGTAAGAATAACAACTTACATTTAGGTTAGAATAATGATGGAATTTCCATTTTTGAGTTTTGTTTTTTTTTTTCGAAACGAATAGGCTAAGGATTTGAGATAGAACTTACCAACAGGTGGGAGTGGCGTTATCCACCGTGTCTTGGTTGGCCTGCGAGGGAGACTCTGCTCCCCTCGCGCCACCCGCCACAGAGGAAGCCGTGGTGCCGCTGTATTCAATCACTGAGCCCACATCATCACCACACTCTTATTATCTCCACGGAACTGACACCAATTGCATAGCTACCTGAAAACACCACAGCACTTCACTACGACACTCCACGGCGAACACAGTTGACACTTTTGCTATTTGACCGCGCGAAAGGACTTGACACTAGGATACGATGTGATCACGCCCAATATTCACCAAAAACAAATTTATCTCACGAAAAAATGGCAACCTTCAAATATAATGACCCGAGTCAACTAGCTAGTCCACCATAGTATAATAAAATATTTATAAACTTTCACAAGTTAATTATAGACCAGACGTTACTATTAACGTTTGAACATAAGTAAAAGATGAGAAAATATTATTTATAAATAGCTTTGGATTATTTTGATACGATTTTAATTCGGCAGAACATCACTTATACACACCCCTATTTCGGGTGGATCTGATCCTCTTCTTTATCTTTGTAACGTTTATAACATGCAAAAAATAGCACGATTTTGTTATTAATCTACAATTAAATGACCTACACCCTGATAACTACAAAGACATTTTTGTAGCGATGACAGCGATCCGTATCGGCTTCACAGAACCTACATAAAAAATCAACATGTCGCCTGTGAAGTGTGAGATTACGAAGAGGTGTTTTATCATTCCTAGTTCTGTTGACTATACAGATAAAGGGGCGTGGTCAAGAATAAATTTAAATATAGAAAATTTGTGTTTGTAAATACGCGATATAAATACAATTATTCTAGGAATTTCATAAAAGAATTATTTTTAAAAGATTAATTTGCAAAAAATATAGTACATCTAGCATTTACATTAGTTCACAATATGTCCGCTGTCGCCACATTAGCGGTATATTTCACTAAGATTTCACTATAGAAATTTAATCCTTGGACTAAGTAGATATATGAATAATCTAAAAATCGAATTTTTAATTATTTTTTCATTATTCTTAAGATGCACTGTCTATAACTTTAAAAATATTGCTCGTTTATTCTTATTTTTCTACAACATTCATAGACTATAAATTATGTAATAAAATCAGCTGTTGTCTGTTAAAATTTCGAGTCAACGTCAAAATTCGACCGATAACGTTATCGCATATACTATGTCAATGTCAAGTGTTGTCTATTTCAAATGGAGCGGCGAAATCAAAAATATTTTTAAAATTTGTAAACTTTGAAGGAATTTGTGAAACATATGAAAATAATAAACGACAACACAATATTATTTTCTTTCCTTTTAATCTCTAAAAATGGCCTCATCTAACACACTTCTACTATTAGCAACTAAATTGGGGTTGGCAGAGGAGGGAAGAGTAATAAGGTATTGTTTCAGATTGTTTATAAATTATTTTATAAATAATTATAAATTATAATGATTAGATTCATAGTTATGCTTTAAATCCATATTAATTTCATTAATCTAATTTCATCATCATAAAAGGCAATTCAAGACTCAATGAATTCAAGATGATTTTATATGCACAATGGAGTTTTGAAATAGTCTTCTCTTTCCAAATCGTTTTACTTGTAAGAAAAATACTTTCAGTAATCATTTTAAGTCTTATCAGTAGTAATAAATAAAATAATTATATTACCACAATTAAAAAGGTGAAAAATATGATTTGAAAGCAGCATAAAATTTTTTTTCAATTCCACTCAGTATACTAGGTATTATTTTATTTACAGTAAAGCAGCAGAGTTTGAGCGTTTATTACAAACAAAAACAACAGCAGGAATCAATTTAACAGACACAAGTAAAGTTGTTATATGTTTGGACTTGGCTGCATCAATGCTTAGTGCTGATCTGGACCAGGTAAAATCAATTGAAGAATTTATATAGATTAAAAATAGTTTAGTGATTTAAAAAATTGTGTAAAATAAAAAAATAAAATCAATTAAAATTTAAAAGTGTCTTTTTATAATATTATTGAATATGTGAATGTTGATACTGAGAGGTTAATTTTTAATAAATATTTGATAATATTGGCTTGCTATAGGATTTTAAGGCTTGCTATTTTAAACATTTTTTTTTAATTTTCAAACAATAAAACAAAAAACTTGACTAAGTTCAATTTGTCCTAGGACTTGACTAAAATACATGTACAGTAAGTAAAATTCATATTTCAACCGACCTTAATATATAAAATATTGAATTTATATTTTTGGTTTTATGGCATTCAAATGCTTTATAAATATAAATTTATAAAGAATAGAAAAAAATCGATCATGTGTCCCTCCAGACACATAAAACTGAAAGAATAGAATAAATTCGATCGCTCTGGCGGGTCACGAGTGGCTGAGTTGGTCAGGCATCCGCCCCGGAATGGCGCGAAAGGATGCGGGTTCGAGTCCCGCCTCGTGATCGATTTTTTTCTATTCTTTATAAATTTATATATAAAATATTTCTGCAATTTAGTAATATAACATTAATATTTTCAGAAAACAGCCATAAAGTATTCTGGTCTCAAAGCCCCAAGCTACAATAATTGCAGGAAAGTTGTAGAAAACTTACTTGAGCTAAATAATGACAAGATTACAGTGTCGAGTCTTTGTTTAATCATGCAGTGTACGGGAGTCCAGAACTTGGCTGAAAATATCCTAACGGAGTATCAAAAGGTTACGAAAATGGTATGTGTTTTGGTGGTACATATATATCTTGAATCTATTATATGAAATCATTGTTTCACAGTTTTGGAATAAAACAAAACAAATCAAAAATGCTATAATAATATAATTTAACTATTGTTTTGTTTGTTATCTAAGAACTGATTAAAGTTGAAAAAGAGAAGTAATGTTAAGTGTATTAAACTCAGATAACTAAGGATGTATCGGCAAAGGTATCTCTTTGCTATAAAATATAAACAAAATGATTGCCAAATACATATAAAAAAATAAGTCACTTCATTTTTAAGGGCTTTTTTTTTCTATTTCAGGACATGGATCTAACTTTACCACAATATGTATGTATGGCTGTCTACCAAGCTTGCAGGTAAATGATTTCATTATTATTACAAGTTTCAGAAAATTAATTATTGTATGTTTGTTTTTTTATTAAGTTATTACACATGAATCTTGGTCAAGTAACTAACCAAAAATTTGTTACCAAATCAATAAACAATCAGGGAATTCGAAAAATAAAAAATAAAATGTTGCATAAAAAATATTAGTGCGCAATGAGGTTACATCGATTCAAATTTAATGGCGGTTCGGAAGTTAGGTGTAGGTGCGAGTGCGGGTGCGCACAGGTCCCTTATCGTCCCGCTTATACCTATAATTGTTTTCTGCGCATCGGATCGTACGATGTTCCGAGCCGCCATTAAGTTTGAATTGTACCTACTGTAATAAAATATTGCACATATAAATAAATACTCTTGAAATTGTAATCTTCTTTATGCTTTTAATTATTACAGAGTAAATAAAGTTAAAATAACAAAAAGTAAATTAATCGAAAAATCAAGATTGAAACCGGGACAATGGAGTAAGTTAGATGCCGAATGGACGAAAATTGTTGACGAGAAATTTACGACTGTTAAGAAAAGAGGAAGACCACCTAAAATTAAGATAGTAAATGGTGAGTGGTTTCATATTATTTGATTTGTTGTTAATTATGGTTTATGTTTGATCAATAATTGTCTATGATTGCTGAAAAAAAACCATAAAGAAGACATAGACATTATTCTGATTATACTTACGAATTTTGAATAATCAAGTTTAGTTTGCCTTTTAACATTTACATCATATTTTTCACTTATTGATACTAAAAAATGTTATAACAGATCCAATAGATTGATAAAAATATATTACTTCAATTAACATTATAGACGAAAATGAAATGGAGATAGATACAAGTACTAAAGATGAGAAATCACTTGAGCCGAAAATTGAACCTTACGAACAGTGGAAACAACGCATGCTAGAACAAGCATACAAAGAGTTAAAAGAACTCGAAAGAAAAGAAGTAAGAGTAGAGAAAGAAATGTTGTCGCCGAGACGGTCGCCAAGAAAGACTCCGCAGAAATTCTCTCCTTATAAAAGTCCTAAGAAATCTAGTGGAGGAATAAGACTTCTCTTTCCTAAAGATCTTTGATAGATAATTTTTAATTGAGATTAGTAATTGAATGTTTTATCCATTGATTCTTAAATAAATGATATTTTTGTAAGTCTGGTCGAAATAATAGATTTAAGCTCTGTTTAATCTTTAATAAGTTTTGGTAGCATTTTTATAATTATTCATTGCCTTATTTTATCAACTGACTTAAGCGACTCTGGATGGTCCTTATTCTGTGTTTTAATGTATGTTTGTGTGTTAGTTACGGTAATGACATTTATTAAATTACTATTATTGTGAATTGTGTTTTATGATAATGAAATAAAATTTTGACAAAATTTTTAAGTTATTTTTTATTAATGATACATTTGATGAGACAATCCCTATGGTCATGCCTGCGATTAGTTATAAAAATGTCCCTTTTACCAATATATTTATTTTGCTTGTTTTCTCTATTTTTATCATACAATGAAGTTTTATCAAATAACACAGACATATCTAGTTTCCAAGAAACATTTGGCAAAGGAATGGCTAACTCAAGTGAAAAAACAGAACAATTAAAACCGTTAAGTTTGAATGGAAGGAACCAAAGTGTGGAATTTGATGATCCATACCGACCTACTCTCGCTTATCCTACATCTATAGCCTTTCTTTTCGTCTTTCTAACCTTGCTATTTGGTGTTATAGTAAGGGCCATAATGCTTTGCACAAGTATGTGTATTCCTTATAGAGTAGTCATGTTTATATTTGGAGGTATACTAGGATTTTTGGCACACAACTATCCACATTTTAGGCCCTTTGTTGAGATCTGTTATATGGACGTCGATCTTTTGCTAACAGTTTTCCTACCAATTATTGTGTTTTTCACATCTTATTCTGTGGATTCACATTCGTTTTGGCGGAGCTTTCCACAGATTGTCATGGTGGGAGTCTTTGGTGTGTTACTTACTGCTCTTATGGCGGCATTCATGGCGTTCTATTTAATAGAATCTTCCTGGAATTTCTCAACGGCCCTGTTATTTGGAATCGTTTGTTCGCCTATATACCCTGTGGAAATTGTGACGCAGTTAAAAGAATTGACCAAAGGTAAAAATATAAGCGTTTTGCTGTTGGGTGAGGGTTTAATTGGAGATGTCACAGTTATGATTGAGTTTACTGCAATTTTCGGATATTTGGCAATGGCCTTAACGGATGCATCGCAAATATCTTTGTTACTTCTACGTTTTGCTGGTGGCGGTGTTCTTTTGGGACTCGTAATGGGAAAAATAACAGCTGGATTATTATCCTTGACGTATTATGACTTACTTTGCTCAGTAACTGTGACTCTGGCTGGAGCTTATTTAACATACTACATTGGAGAGAAGTTCTTCTATGTATCAGGATTGTTGGGAACGGTTATAGCTGGCGTTATGGTAAGCAAACGGAAGTCAACTGTATCAGCTGAAGTGGAACAAGTGGTATCACATTTCTGGAGAATTCTCTCCCATATAGCGAATACGTTAGTCTTCGCTATAGTAGGCGTGGTGATATTTGAGAAATTATGTTACATGATAAGTGTACGGCAATGTGCCTTGATATTTGTGACGTATACGACGGTGTACACTTCGAGATTGTTGGTGTATGCCGCAATGACACCTATTCTGAGGCATATAGGGTATGGTATGTCCTGGCAACATGCAATGGCTTGCGTTTGGGGTGGGTTACGAGGTCCGTTATCACTTTGCCTGGCTTTGATTGTCCTTCAAACACCAATTGTGGCGGATGCTGGTGAGGTAAGCTTAATTTTTTTATGCAGATATTTATCGTAATATTAACTATTAATTGCGTTAATGATTGGGCCAACATTATTGGAGTAGATTTCATTGTCAAATTTTCAAATTCATCTGCAACAATAGTATTTAAGTCACGTGTTAATTGTCTACTTCGTTACTACTAACTACCCTACTTAATAAGTGAGTACATTTTATAAATTAAATTCTAATAAAGTTTGTAATTGTAAAGTTCTTCTTAACTATTTTCAGATATTCATCATACAAACAGCGGGTCTAGTACTCCTTTCTCTATTAATCAATGCGACTACAATCACTAAAGTACTAAAGATCCTAGGACTAACAGAAATATCGTTAGCAAAGAAAGCTAATATGACGAATTGCGTTAAGCGTGTGATGATGACGAGGGATCGGTGTATCTCTATGCTTAAGATGGATAAGTTTCTTGCTGATGCCAATTGGGATCTTGTGCAAGCTAGTAAGTGGTGTCATGGAATATCTGAATCAAGTATTTGACTGATTTGTTGTTGTTGCCTGTTGATTTACGCATTATTTGGTTGCTAGAGAATTAATTGGAAGTTTGTTCACTTTACCCATCTATTTTATACCTTCCCTCTTTTTGTTGTAATTTACTAAATATTACCTATAACGTTACCTAGCTGATACCATTTTAAAATTTCGACACTTCTGAACGGTAATCAGTAGGTAATTTTTGTTTGCATAATATTGCTAACTTAAAATATCATATAGCATGTGGGTAAAAAAGTTAAAAACTTTTTTAATGGTTCAGCAAACAATTCTTGTGTTTCCTTTCTCTAATAGATTATATTTAATAAGGTATTATTCCTTCCAGATACAACAATAAAACACCCATACCAACTGCAAATGTCTGGTCGCGACGAGGATAGTGATGACGACACTTACATGGGGTACCATTACACCACGTGCCCGGATTGTGAGCGAGAGATACCCAATGAGCCTACTAAGAAAGAGATAGCTGAAATGATGAGGTGATAATCTTTCTTACGAATGTTATAAATGCCAAAGTGTGTTTCTTCGATTGCACTTCTATCACGGTGCAACGGAGCTACTATTGTATCATATTATGACTCGTATCTTGAGAAGACCGGGAAGGTGTGTCTGTCTGTAGATAGAGTGTAAGTTATATACATTACTATTTGGCGCGGTAAAAATCTTATTTTGCTAGTAAATAAAATAAAAGAACTTTACCGAATTACAGCCTACCTATGGTATTTATGAGTAATACAATGTAATAAAAGAAAATTTGTAAAACTATGCAAAACAATTCTATAAAAGTTTGTTATTGAATTACTAGAAAATAGTACTGATTCTTGATATTTGAGATTTTAATTTAGTCTATTTTTTATCCTATCAATAAAGAATGTCCAATAATTCATAAAAGGATATAATAATATCTATAATTTTGCATCATTTCTACAAGTCCTTACTGGATGACAAAATTCGTCATAAAACTATACTTGCCCAAAGAAAATTCTAGAACACATTCAAATTCGTTCTAGAGAAGCCAATCAGCGCGTGTTAAAAGCAATGAAGATATCGTATTGGCGCCAATACGAACACGGCAAGATAAGTAAAGATGGTGTCCGGACGCTAGTACAGGCGGTGGAAGTTGCCGCTGATTCTAATGATGGCAGGATTAATTTGGAACAATTGGGAACGCTGTGGAAACCTAAGGTAAGAATAGTTTATTTTTTTAGGAATTAAAATATTCATATAGATCTATGGATTTATCGGCGCCTGAACAGCAAAATTGAATTAGTATTTACCACTATCCTTTTTGCAATCCATAAATAAAAAATTCTAAAATAATATGGTAAATTCCGACTTATGAGTACTGTTATGTAGAAGAATGTATTATAAGAACTTTATTAGAATAATTTTATAAAAATTTTAATTTAGGACTACTTAGCAATTAATGTACTTATACTTCGCTTGTAATCAGGATGAATTGCAATTTATACTGCAAATATGAACGCACCTTTAAAAAATAACCTCCTTCTTTTTTTGAAGTTGGTTTAAAACTTCGTTAAACTGCATATTCCCTTATCATTAAAATTAACATTCATCAGGCCCACGCAGTCTGGCTTCGTCGTAAGCTAGTAGACATGATGATACCAGACGCGGCGAATGCCCAAGTGCCCAGACACCCTTGGAGGCAGTATTGCTATAGAATTGTCACCAATGTGTGGTTCGATGGCTTTATATATGTGATGATTTTGTGTAACACGCCGGTTATATTGTTCGAAGTGGCTATGAGAGGGCCTGTGACTCCAACGGTCACTTTTACTATCAAGTCATTGAATTTGTGAGTGTTTTTGTCGTAATTATTATAGTTTAAAGTGAGTTAATTAAAGAAGTAAGGATGCTTAAACGTTAAACAGGGTGTCCCACTGTTGGTATACTAAACTCAAAGGAGGTCATAGTTTTGCATACGCTGAGTACGTAAAAAATACTTATAAAATTCCAGACACATTTTTTTTTCAAATAGATGAATTCTTTAAACTCTATGTGTACACCCATAGCAAGCAACCCGCCCAACTTTGCCACCAGCACGTGAGCTATCGTTTAAGATTATGTTTTCATAGACAAAATGCTCACATTAGCGAAGCGGTATATGCCGGCTGCGCGAAGCTAGAGACGAAAACATGGATTTTAAGGAAAAATTAAGCAAAAATTTTTTAGCGTAATTTTGTTGTTTAAGTATTTTTTACGTGATCAGTGTATGCAAAACTACAAATCCCTTCGCGCTTAGTATACCATTAGTGGGACACCCTGTATACAGAAATGAGTTTGATTAGAATTTTCTTAAATTTGCGGGTAGTTTACTAAAATAAGAAAAAAAAAATTGATCTAAATAATCTTACTCATTTGTATTATGATGCTAATTGTTAAGTAATAAAACATGTTAGTTTTTCAGAAGAGTTGATGAAAGAACGGCAATCCAATCATGATATTAAATACTGATAAAAATTAACTATCTAATGCCACAGATTAGAATTACTTCAATTTTAATATACTGAATTGCTTGTTCTTAATTTTTCGACAATTGATTTTGCAGATTCTTCTTCATCATATATTTGTGGGAGATGCTAATTAAATTCTACGCTTTGACCATTCGTGGATATTTTAGATCTCACTGGAATAAGTTGGATTTCTTTATTATTGTCATGGCAACTGGAGGTCAGTTTTGATAGTATTATGAAAGTTTAATTTATAATTACTGTGTATAACTATATACTATATGTTTTTTTTGTGAGCAATGTAAGTAATAACCTAACAACAATTCAGTTTAAATTTATAGGCTTCTTATTTACAGAATATAATGAGCATTGAATAAATATTTTCGCACTTATAATTTAAATGCAATACATATTATTATTATTTAATACAACAAAGATTAACACAAATTTCATTACCTACATCGTAACGTAATTTAAATTCAGGATGGGTTTAAAAAAAAACCATTGGAAAAAACAAATCCTACGTACCTGGTTTTTAAAAAAAATTTTTTTTCGTTACAGATTTAATTCTAGATATAATAGATTCTGTGACTATGTGGGATAAATGGAATAATTTAAATTCAAGTGTATTAACAGCAACTAAATTATTGAGAATGCTACGTTTTCTACGACTATGCAAATTGGCAAGGTAAGCATAAAATAGATATACTTAAGAAAAAGATTTTTTTTTCGAGAAAATGTTGTTTTGTTGAAGTAAAACTTCTTATGGCGCGTTAAGAGTAAAATTTCAAGGTCGCGTCATGGCAGTACCACAGTATTACCATCCTACAGTATGGCGACGAATGTACTTGTGCAGAGAAACGGAGGGGAACTGGCGGGGGGTCGGGCGACGCGGGCCGCTTAATGCAATCACGCTGAGTTTGCATTAACTATCGCGAAAGGATGACGCAGTCGTATTTTTTGTGTAATAATTTTATTATACATAGGTACTTACATATTCTATTATGACGCGCAAAAACTGTTCCGTTTACGGATGTAAATCTACATTGAAATCCCAGAAGGAAACAATATTTCAGAAAGATTGTATTAATTGTATCTGTTGAATTAAAATCAAAGCTATGTATATGTTGTCCTCATTATTTTCTAATCAGATTGTACATCCCAATGCGAATGCATTACTTAGTTAAATGGTATAATATACAATTAAGAACATCCAAAAATAAAGTGTCCACGTAAATAATATTTAGCAGTGCAATATCTGTAATTATATATTTATGAACAAATAATTACATCAGATTTAATAATCGCAATTATTTTGAATGTACATATGAATAAATGATTTCATCATAATATTAATAATCAAAATTGTTTTATTTCCCATTTGTTGCAACCCTAGCGTATTTTCGTGTGGCAGCGTAAGTACCTACGCTGGCGGCGGCATCGCGCGACATCAAAGGCGATTCCTTACTGTAGGAAATAATATTGTAATACTGTGGCAGTACCGTCATGGAGTAAGGCGACGATTTTGGTATCTTTGAATATTGCCAAAGAAGTTTCACTACTGACACGTGTGCTTGGCACACACACACGCTCTGTTTTATTATTAAAATTAATCAGAACTTAAAAATCATGGGTAAATTTTTGTTAAAAGAAATAAAAACCCTACACTGCAACTGTCCAAACCACAGCAAAAGTATTTGATTATTATTTTAATTTTTATTCTAATGATAAGTAAAGGTCATTTTGCATTGAAAGAATGAAGTTTTTATTAAACATTTGCTCGATTTCAGGGTATCTGTGCCGAAAATAATGGCTTATATAGACAGAATGATTGACATACAACTAGCCTTTGGGTATGATGTTGGAAAGGTATTTATTATAGGGTTTAATAATGAATTTATAACGTAAATTTCCTTTTTATAAAACAACTAACTTCCGCCCGCGGCTTCGCCCGCGTGGTGTTTTGATAAAAGGTAGCCTATGTTCTTTCTCTGGGTCTACTGATTGTCTGTGCCAAATTTCATCAAAATCGCTTGAAAGGTTTAAGCGGGAAAGCGTAACAGACAGACAGACAGACAGAGTTTTTTCGCATTTATAATATTAGTAGGGATAAAATAATATGTCAAAAGTTGGTTACATAATGAAAATAGTTGGAACATATTTAAGAGCATTTTTATTTAAGTATATAAGAAAAATTTATTCATATTTTTTTTCTTATACACGAGTTCCTTTTAATAATTAAGAAATTACTTACAATTACTCGTGCTCAAAATTGAATTAATCTTCAATATTATATTTTCAGGGTTTTGTGACGGGTGAAACAGAAGTATGCAATCTACTCCCACAGTTGGTGGATAATATTCAAATACAGGAAACCCTATATAATAAACTTGAAGCTGACAGGTGATAAAAAAGTCTTTTAAAAGTCTATGTTTCGTCTTATTATAAAACACATCTAATGATTTAATGCACTATTCCTTCAATGGATTCACATGCGTTCATTCATTGCTTATTTTTTCATAAAAAGTAAGGAAACATTGTTTTTTCTAGACTAGCAGTGACAAGACAACTAGGTCTTTTACAAAGGGATCGGCCTTGGACTGCAATAACTGTGAAAACGAGACAAGCAACCACCTCCACTCTAAACATCATGCTTTCAGATGCCATGCAATTGAAGGAGGAAGGTAAATTGTTATAACCCTAACCACTATAATACCACACCAAACTACGCGACGCCACGCCACGCCACGCCACCCCACCCCACGCCACGCCATGCCACCTCACCCCACCCCATGCTACGCCACGCCACGCCACCCCACACCACGCCATGCCACGCTACGCTACCCCATGCCATCCTACGCCATCCCACGCCACGCCACCCCACCTCACCACGCCACGCCACGCTACGCCATACCACACCACACTACACTGGTATACTCAATCAAATATCTAAACTATTGATAATTTATTTGCCCTATTATATTGCAGGATTTCTAGATGAAATGGAATATCGTTTGCTAGTAAATGCAATACAAGAAAGAGTACAGTCTATTCGGCACAAGGGCAGCTTAGTGGCGCCATCATCACCCGAGGTAATAATGAAATGAAATGAAAATGAAATGAAAAAATATTTATTTGGACCCACATTATAAAACGTAATAAGGAATTAATTATTTATCAGTAATTGTCATACTATAAGAAATTACACGCGAGGCCGGGTTAAATATTAGTTTGAATGTAATAATAATGTACTGCGATTCTACACAGCTACCTGATTGATGTAGGTAGTTGATAACAAATCGCAGCTAGTCAACGACTATTAGCAAAGTGAGGGTAGTTGGCTCGAACGTCGTATAAACAACGTCCGAGACCCTAGGCACGATTCGTACGATATGCGCCACGAGTCAAAGGAAAGCGGTCTTTCATAGCATTCGACAGCTAAGCATGTTCAGACATGAAATAATGACAACTACATTGACAACTATTCATCCACAGAAACACTAAATCAAAAGTTACGTCTAACAATACAATAAACAACTACACTAACAATTACGCTTGAAAATTGTCTAAAGCAAAACTCTGCCTACGCATCTGTTAGGCAGAGTTTTCTAATCGATACAATAATTAACAATCAATACCTTAATCTACTTAACCTTAAACATAGAATTAAAATTATTATTGGTCCGTAAAAAAATCGTAAAAATGTTGCTAGATTCAATATAACTCTTATTGCTTGGTAATAGAAGCCAGTTTTTAATATAAGCTATTTCAACAGACTCAACTCCGTGCGATATCGTGGTTACAAGGAAATGAGAGAGTGGCAGACTTTTTCATAGAGAACTCGGAAATACATAACTATAACATAAACGATATATTAATATCCAGAGGTATAATTCTATTTCTCAATTTATAATAATGGTATGAACTGCACAATAATACGAAGAAGAAGACTAAAGTTTATAAACATCTATCTAAATAAATAAAGTTTGTTATTTTGATAGTTTTACATTGTTTATCTATCTGTCTCTTTGTTCTAGCCTATTTCAGAAACAGCTGAACTGATTTGACTTCATTCAATGCAAACGATGAATTATTGCACATTCCGCTTTCTTACTAATATAGTAGATGTAGTAAAATGATTTCAGTAAGTACAGGTGATACCATGAGTGTGCAATATACCGTGTTGAATGAATTTTGACGTGACAACGTCTTATAATTCGATAGAGCCGGCTGCACGCACGAAAAAACATGCCTCATGCGGCGTTACCTCGCTCTGAGGCGTTCCAAGGCTTGAAGTGCAAGCGAGAACGCGGAACGAGCGACAAAGAAGCACAATCGGACGTTGTCACGTTCAACTATCGTCAGTTAACCGACTTACAGACAACCAATTTTTTACCTTAAAAATTACCTTAATTTTCTAAATTCATAGGAAAAACCAACCATTTTAGGTGATCAACCCAAAGGTCTATACATATTAGTGTCTGGGTTATGTGAAGCTTCCTACTTACCTCCAGAGGAAGATTTGGACGAAGCAATACCGAATTATGAGTTCCTTACCGATCTCAAGTTTTCTGAACCTAGCCAAGATTATATTGTTTCCGGGAATGCTATTGGCGTTTTGGGTGTAGGTATAATCAGTAAATTGGAACCATTTTTATAATTTTTTAAAGGATAAATAATACGATCATGACGCGGGATTCGAACCTGCGTCTTCTGACCGGGCGACGGCCCGACCTCTCGGCCACCCGTGATTTATATTTATGAAAGCATTTGTATGCTATAAAACTAAATATCATATAGAACCATTCTTATCATTATCAGGGGGTAACCATCGTGTCTTAAAGTATTATTAAATCCAATGTGGAAAAGTGACAGAGCTATAAAGGCATCACCGTACCCCCAGATCTTAAAGCTGCGTACGGATTGCGCGTAGCCTGGTACGCGTTCCCAGTTTACGCGTATCCGGAACGCCTAGTTCATACCTGCAGCTACGCGTTCACTCTTGGGGTACGCGTACCGCGCGAGTCAACTTGAGCGCGAGCCGATCGTCAGTCGGTTTTTGGTCGCGCGTCAAAGAGAACTCGCGAGGCCGGCTACGCTACATTTGGACGGCAAAATGAATAAACTCGCGTGCTCTTCGAGTTTAAATAATGAAAATATTATCATATATAGGATATTATCATATATAGGATAGCACACTAAATGATTATCGAAATAACGATTTACGCCAATATGCATGGAAGGCAATTACAAATGAACTGAAAATTCTGAGTCATGGCGAATGACTGGGGCTCGCGGAGCGTTTTGGATCGATTGACCTCGCGTACAGGTTCGCGGCGGTCCGTACAGGAGCTGTACGCGTATCCAATATACGCGTGGACAGTGTTTCTCGACTACGCGTAACACTGGAACGCGCTATCCGTACGCGCCTTAAGAATTCTGGATCCTTAATTTTTTTTTGTTGTAACTGCCGATTTTCTTAAAATGTTTCCTTCACTGAATAGATCAGTTGTAACGTAGTCGTAGATAATATGAATTGAAAATCACTTTTATGTTTCACACTTAACTAGTGACATTTGTAGTGTTGTATCTTCAAATAAAGAGTGGATAGTTGAAATTGCCAGAATAATTTTTCTTATGAAAGTTAGCGTAGATTATAAGGACTATGAAAATTCTTTGGTCTTCATTATAATTTCTTAAAGTAAATAGCATTTAATGTGATTCGTTACTGAAGAGTTTATCCGATTTGAAAATTTATTTCAGTGTTAGATAGCCCATTTATCGCCTATAGGCTATATGTCGTCACGCTAAGACCAACAGGAGCGAAGCACTGCGTCCAAAACCGCGGAGCACAGCCAATATATAAAATACAAGGTTTCCGCCCGCGGCTTCGCCCGCGCAGTCAAAGAAAAACCCGCATAGTTCCCGTTCCCGAGGGATTTCCGGGATTGCGTCATTTTCCCGGGATAAAAATTAGCCTATGTCCTTTCTCGGGTATCAAAATATCTCCATACCAAATATCATGAAAATAGGCATGACGACAGAATCAATAAATAATCGATTTGGTGTTGTTAGGTGAAATGTTATATTAAATAATTTTAAAATACTGCCTTATTTTTATTTAAAACAATAATATTATTGATATTTTTAATAAAATAAAACATTAAAATACCATAGTCCGCCATTTTGACTGAAACACCAATAACAACGCTGTTAGCTGGTTCTCCCGATGGAATATGTCCAGATGGCATAGTTGAATTAAAATCCATACTTCCATACTAATATTATAAATGCGAAAGTAACTCTGTCTGTCTGTCTGTTACTCAATCACGCCTAAACTACTGAACCAATTTGCATGAAATTTGGTATGGAGATATTTTGATACCCGAGAAAGGAAGGCTACCTTTTATTGCGAAATATGTATCACGGGCGAGGCCGGGGCGGAACACTAGTGTTCCATAAGTAGAAAAACTTATGCAAACAATATTAAAAATGGTAAACCAAGTAAGAAGTGCTTTGCCCAGATGCAAATGCAAATGTACCTAAGTGGTCAAAATAATTGTTACTTTTGTATCGCTGACCCAGAATTTACAATTAACAATAATTTAGAAATTATTTGCATCGCTTATGATGAAAACTTTATGACAAGCTTTCTGGAAAGTATTATTATATTCTGGAATTGCCTATATATCCATTGTTATATAAATGTATAGAATAGAAAATAAAAAATGCAGAAATTTCATTAATATTTTATTTAATTAGTGAATCCTGTAAATTAATCAAACCACAAGCTATAGTTATAATAATTATCATCAAGAACTTTAACCAAACTTAAGACAAGCATGTGGTTTTAACATGTTCAATTCATGTATCCGTCTTATCACCCACTCTACATGAATTCTCAAACTAGCTACTTGTTTGGTTTCTTTAGCTTCTGCTTTAGATAACTTACATCCAGATGCAACACTCCGTGGCCGTACTAATTTCACACCCATTCTTCTTAAATCACATCATGACCCACATATTGGGTTGCAAACATTTTGAAAAGTCAGATGTTTCAACAATGTATGTGTCTGTTATTCGGCCTCCATAACTATTAGAAATATAATTTATCAAACCATTAGGTGTAGACATAAGGTACTTAATGGTATTTCTTGTAGGTAATTAGACCAGGAAAGGGCTTGATTTAAAGCATTTGAAGGTTTCTGTATTTCAATCTCTAAACAGTTGATTATGCAAGTCACATTATTGTATTTATGTCTAAAAGCCATTGGTAGATTTTTTTAAATCAATTTCTTAACTAATTGTACAATAAAAGGACACATTACATTTACATATATTTTTCAAAAAAAATTTGCTTGGATAAGTTTTATCAATTCCAAAATCATCAGCAAGTTCACGGAATGAATTTTAGACATAGTAAAATATGATTAAATGGTATATTTGTCTGTTCTTCAATCAAGTTAACTAAATAAAAACAACTTAAAGGAACACCAATATAGGAACGGGGATTTTTTCTAATTTTCTTCAAGGTGCACTCTAAAGCATTAAATTTTCTCTTCTTTTGTCATCCTCTACCATCTCGCTACAATCCGA
>CAJQZN010016583.1:0-11709 GCA_907164685.1 Colias eurytheme | reverse complement strand
AACGCACCAGCTAGTTATATATATATAAAGCTACACTACCACTCACTCACTGACTGACATCGGTTTTCTCGGAAACTACGGGGAAAGTGGGGGGGATAACGACGTGAACGTGTAGAGGTGCGCCGAGCGACCAGAGGAAAAATATAGCGATCTCGATCATCTTCGAAAACCAAGTGGACCCCTGGAGGTGCGCAAAAACGGTGATACCTGGAGGGGGGGTGTCTGAACAAAAAATGCTCGGAACTGGTGGCGATTACCAGGGGTGGTGGAAAAATGGCGATTTTCGCGAAAACAAGATGGCCGCCGTACTTTGCCAAAATCGGCGTTTATGAATCCTTACGTCTCAAATTTGGCACACGTGCTCTGTTCGAGCCGGCGAGTCGATCGGTGCCCCGTTCGAGTGGCTCCGGGCCCCCGTTTCCGACTTCCATACAACGTAAAATCCAACGGCCCGCGGAAACGGTGCGAGTTGGGTGGGGGGTCCGGGAACTAAAAATGATCACCACCCTGGGACGCTACCAGGGAGCCATAGTGGGTCGCTCGATTTTGGAATTTTTCCATTTTTGGCGCAAACATAAAAACGTAAATTTAGACGAGGTGGCGCAACGGAGAAATACACCAATGATGCATTCATACTCGCCCAGCTCCCAGGATATCCAGAAAAATACGAAATCTTAAACTTTCCCTCATCTCGCGAAGACGGTCAACGGCCCGCGCAAACGGTAGCAGCTACATCTGGGGTGCTCAAACTAAATGTATAGTAGACCTCGAGCAATTACCACAGATAGTGAAAAAAATTCAAAATGGCGGAAAAAATGGCCGCCGCCATACAAATGCTAAAACGGCCATCGCTGGTCCGATCGCGCTGAAACTTGGCACAGGGGCTTTAATCGAGCCTTACATTACGTTGGCATACTCATCATCGAGTTTCCATCGGTGGTTTCCGAGTTTCATACAACGAGAAATTCGACGGCTCTCCGAAACGGCGCCAGATAGATGGGGGGTGTAGAACTAAAAAATGATCAGGAAGATGGGGCGCTACCAGGGCAATGGAGAAATTTCAAATTGGACGCAATTTTTTTTTCAAAAATGGCCAATTTTTCAAAGCAAGATGGTGGCGCCGGTTACTTTACGATCGGTCTGAAAATTGATTTCTGTGCTCTAATCGGCCAGATTTACAAAACTGCATACTCAGAATTTCTCTCCGACCCTCGGTTTCCATTTTCCATACATCACGAAATTCAACGGCTCTCTGAACCGGTGGCAGGTAGGTCGGGGTCGCCCAAGTAAAAAATGCTTCAAAACCTGGTCCGCTTCCAGGCATATAAA
The DNA here is from genome assembly GCA_907164685.1 of Colias eurytheme. NCBI lineage: Eukaryota > Metazoa > Arthropoda > Insecta > Lepidoptera > Pieridae > Colias > Colias eurytheme. The sequence continues at coordinate 10,380 of CAJQZN010016583.1, read as the reverse complement.
AATTTTTGGTAAAAAGCGAATTTTTTTTTTTCGAAAATTTTGTATGGAAATTTCCATAGTAGGAAGGGTAATTGAATAGCAACGGCAAAAGACGGCGCTGCGGGCTGCTTGCTGCCCGCGCACCGCGCAACCTCGAAGGTCGACAGCCTCCCGGAGTAGAAAATATTTATTAACTTTTGAACTACCGCACGAGCCAAGCGAGCGAAGCGAGCGAATCACGGCAGCGTCTGGCGTAAATATTCAAATAGGTAGCGAGGAGCGAAGCGACGAGCGAGTTAGGTTAACTTTTGAACTACCGCACTAGCCAAGCGAGCGAAGCGAGCAAGTCACGTCAGCGGCCGGCGTAAATATTCAAAGAAGTAGCGAGGAGCGAAGCGACGAGCCAGTTAGGTTAACTTTTGAACTACCGCACTAGCCAAGCGAGCGAAGCGAGCAAGTCACGTCAGCGGCCTGCGTAAATATTCAAAGAAGTAGCGAGGAGCGAAGCGACGAGCGAGTTAGGTTACTTTTGAACTACCGCACTAGCCAAGCGAGCGAAGCGAGCAAGTCACGTCAGCGGCCGGCGTAAATATTCAAAGAAGTAGCGAGGAGCGAAGCGACGAGCCAGTTAGGTTAACTTTTGAACTACCGCACTAGCCAAGCGAGCGAAGCGAGCAAGTCACGTCAGCGGCCGGCGTAAATACTCAAAGAAGTAGCGAGGAGCGAAGCGACGAGCGAGTTAGGTTACTTTTGAACTACCGCACTAGCCAAGCGAGCGAAGCGAGCAAGTCACGTCAGCGGCCGGCGTAAATATTGAAATAAGTAGCGAGGAGCGAAGCGACGATCGTGTTAAGTAAACTCTTTAACAGTTTATTATGAAAAGTCACTGCCCACTATCGATTTATAGACACCTCAAAATGATGAAATTCGGGGATCACGTTTCAAGAATTTAACCAATATTTGAACAAGTAATTTATAAACAGTGTCGACTGACTGTAGAATCGCTGTTAGCAGATGTAACAAATGGACAGGAAATTCAAATGCATTTTCAAATGACTGAAGATTTCTGCCCTGGGATGAGCCGCGAGCTGCTTGCAGCTCGCTCACCACGCACCCTCGAAGGTAGACAGCCCCCCGGAATAGAAAATATTTGAATGGGAAATTTATAAGCACTTCCGATTGACTGTGGAATCGCTGTTAGCAGATAATAACAAATTGACGGGGAATTTTTATGCATTTTCAACTGACTGAAGATTTCTGCCCTGGGATGCTTCGCGGGCTGCTTGCAGCCCGCGCACCACGCACCCTCGAATTTGGGCAGCCTCCCGAAGTGGAAAATACTTGAATGGGGAATTTATAAGCATTACCGACTTACTGTAGAATCGCTGTTAGCAGATGTAACAATTGGACAGGAAATTTGAATGCATTTTCAAATGACTGCCCTATTACTTCAACCCAGGGGCAAAAGAGGCTCGCGGGCTGCTTGCAGCCCGCGCACCACGCACCCTCGAAGGTCGACAGAGGTCATTAGAATAGAAAATATTTGAATTGGGAATTTATAAGCACTTCCGATTGACTGTGGAATCGCTGTTGGCAAATAATAACAAATTGACGCGGGATTTTGATGCATTTTCTAATGACTGCCCTATTGCTTCAACCCAGGGGCGAAAGGGGCTCGCGGGCTGCTTGCAGCCCGCGCACAACGCACCAGCTAGTCATATATATATAAAGCTACACTACCACTCACTCACTCACTCACTGACTGACATCGGTTTTCTCGGAAACTACGTGGAAAGTTGGGGGGATTTTGACGTGATCGTGTAGAGGTGCGCCGAGTGACCAGAGGAAAAATATAGCGATCTCGATCATCTTCGAAAACCGAGTGGACCCCTGGAGGTGCGCAAAAACGGTGATACCTGGAGGGGGGGTGTCTGAACAAAAAATGCTCAGAACTGGTGGCGATTACCAGGGGTGGTGGAAAAATGGGTATTTTCGCGAAAACAAGATGGCCGCCGTACTTTGCCAAAATCGCCGTTTATGAATCCTTACGTCTCAAATTTGGCACACGTGCTCTGTTCGAGCCGGCGAATCGATCGGTGTCCCGTTCGAGTGGCTCCGTGCCCCAGTTTCCAACTTCCATACAACGTAAAATCCAACGGCCTGCGGAAACGGTACGAGTTTGGTGGGGGGTCCCGGAACTAAAAATGATCACCACCCTGGGACGCTACCAGGGAGCCATAGTGGGTCGCTCGATTTTGGAATTTTTCCATTTTTGGCGCAAACATAAAAACGTAAATTTAGACGAGGTGGCGCAACGGAGAAACACACCAATGATGCATTCATACTCGCCCAGCTCCCAGGATATCCAGAAAAATCCGAAATTTTGAACTTTCTCACAGCCCGCGGAGACGGTCAACGGCCCGCGCAAACGGTAGCAGCTACATCTGGGGTGCTCAAACTAAACTTGGAGTAGACCTCGAGCAATTACCACAGATAGTGAAAAAAATTCAAAATGGCGGAAAAAATGGCCGCTGCCATACAAATGCTAAAATGGCCATCGCTGGTCCGATCGCGATGAAACTTGGCACAGGGGCTTTAATCGAGCCGCACATTAAGTTGGCATACTCATAATTGAGTTTCCATCGCTGGTTTCCGAGTTTCATACAACGCGAAATTCGACGGCTCTCCGAAACGGCGCCAGATAGGTGGGGGGTGTAGAACTAAAAAATGATCAGGAAGATGGGGTGCTACCAGGGCAATTGAGAAATTTCAAATTGGACGTAATTTTTTTTTAAAAAATGGCCGATTTTTCGAGGCAAGATGGTGGCGCCGGTTACTTTACGATCGGTCTGAAAATTGACTTCTGTGCTCTAATCGGCCAGATATACAAAACTGCATACTCAGAATCTCTCTCCGACCCCTGGTTTCCATTTTCGTAGGAAGGGTAATAGGAATATAGCGACGGAAAAAGATGGCACCGCGGGCTGCTTGCTGCCCGCGCACCGCGCAACCTCGAAGGTCGACAGCCTCCCGGAGTAGAAAATATTTATTAACTTTTGAACTACCGCACGAGCCAAGCGAGCGAAGCGAGCGAATCACGGCAGCGGCTGGCGTAAATATTCAAATAGGTAGCGAGGAGCGAAGCGACGAGCGAGTTAGGTTAACTCTTGAACTACCGCACTAGCCAAGCGAGCGAAGCGAGCAAGTCACGTCAGCAGCCGGCGTAAATATTCAAAGAAGTAGCGAGAAGCGAAGCGACGAGCGAGTTAGGTTAACTTTTGAACTACAGCACTAGCCAAGCGGGCGAAGCGAGCAAGTCACGTCAGCGGCCGGCGTAAATATTCAAAGAAGTAGCGAGGAGCGAAGCGACGAGCGAGTTAGATAAACTTTTGAACTACCGCACTAGCCAAGCGAGCGAAGCGAGCAAGTCTCGTCAGCGGCCGGCGTAAATACTCAAAGAAGTAGCGAGGAGCGAAGCGACGAGCGAGTTAGGTTACTTTTGAACTACCGCACTAGCCAAGCGAGCGAAGCGAGCAAGTCACGTCAGCGGCCGGCGTAAATATTCAAATAGGTAGCGAGGAGCGAAGCGACGAGCGTTTTAAGTAAACTCTTTAACAGTTTATTATGAAAAGTCACTGCCCGCTATCGATTAGACACCTCAAAATGATGAAATTCGGGGATCACGTTTCAAGAATTTAACCAATATTTGAATAAGTAATTTATAAACAGTTTCGACTGACTGTAGAATCTCTGTTAGCAGATGTAACAAATGGACAGGAAATTCAAATGCATTTTCAAATGACTGAAGATTTCTGCCCTGGGATGAGCCGCGAGCTGCTTGCAGCTCGCGCACCACGCACCCTCGACGGTAGACAGCCCCCCGGAATAGAAAATATTTGAATGGGAAATTTATAAGCACTTGCGATTGACTGTGGAATCGCTGTTAGCAGATATTAACAAATTGACGGGGAATTTTTATGCATTTTCAACTGACTGAAGATTTCTGCCCTGGGATGCTTCGCGGGCTGCTTGCAGCCCGCGCACCATGCACCCTCGAAGGTGGGCAGCCTCCCGAAGTGGAAAATACTTGAATGAAGAATTTATAAGCATTACCGACTGACTGTAGAATCGTTGTTAGCAGATGTAACAAATGGACAGGAAATTCGAATGCATTTTCAAATGACTGCCCTATTGCTTCAACCCAGAGGCAAAAGAGGCTCGCGGGCTGCTTGCAGCCCGCGCACCACGCACCCTCGAAGGTCGACAGCATTTCAAAATAGAAAATATTTGAATTGGGATTTTATAAGCACTTCCGATTGACTGTGGAATCGCAGTTAGCAGAAAATTATAAATGGACTTGGAATTCTAACACATATTCTAATGACTGCCCTATTGCTTCAACCCAGGGGCAAAAGGGGCTCGCGGGCTGCTTGCAGCCCGCGCACAACGCACCAGCTAGTTTATTCATAAAAGCAAGCAATGTTTACCTGATTGAATGAAAAATTTTCTATACTATTTACAAAACATTTTGACCCTGGAATTTACTTAAATTAGCCTAATTAATTTCCCAAAGATACCTGAAAGTAAACATCGTATTTCTTATACAGCAATTTCATTAATCCCATACCATAATTACGTAATAAATCACGTAAAAAGTCACGAGACGGAGTGACACACCGTCCAGCGTGCATTAGTCATCCTTGTTGAGAGGAACCCGGTGGGAAATTAGCGGCGAGGTGCTGAGTTTGCAGGGTTATGTTTGTAAAAACAGATGTTAGAAAAATTGATAATGTACCGGTTAGGGCTGTCACAATTTAAGATTGTTTAGAAAGTTTTTTTGCAATGTGTGATTAAAATGACAGTAAATTTAAAAGTGTATCGAAGCATAATTTAACTACTTTTTATTTAAAACATTATTATACTAGCTGCAAGTAATATGTTGCTTAAATACACATACGTTTAAATTAGTCAATCAGTGCATAGTTGATATTTAATTTAGAAAAAAATGAATAAGAAACTTTAAAGTTAACCCACAGAACGCCATCTGATCGCAATTTATTCCCACACAACGACAAAAGAGTTAAAAGACCCATCTTCATATCTAATTTCCTTGAAAGCAAAATTGGCGTAACATTGCGAAGGTATTTCTTTTTATTTTTTGTCGTACCACTAACCCTTTTTTACCGGTGCGTTTGTAGTTTTTTTATTATTTTTCAAGCGCAAAGAAAAGGCGGTTAGTTTATATCCGGTTTCTTTTGACGTTCGAAGGGTTGACCGATGTTCTGAATGAGTATTAATTATTTGAAGTGGGATTTGGTACTTGAGTAGTTGACGTGTATTGTAGGTGGCCCATTGTTGTGTTGTAGAAAAGCCTTTTATTACATCTTGAACCAATTTGCTAATAGTTAAATGAAAGCATATGAAGTACAGAAGTCTTGTATGGTCACGAATGTGTGTTATAGTAGAAAGAGTTAATTAATGGTTGAGACATTACAATTAAAATAACCAGTTTTATAGTAGTTATTAATTTTCCTTATAGCGTATATACGTTTACACAGTTTTGAATGGTCATTCATTGTACCCGAGGTCTATGTGTTTATGTTCATCAAGCTTATTCCAATTAGTAAAAAATTTAGCTTATGAAGTTCAATATAAAATAACCAATACACATCTCATAGCATAATTGAAAAGTAATCACCCAGAATCTAATTATATTTGAAAAATATATTAATAAATACGGATTATTAGTAATAAATTTACGACGTCTACTTAATAGTAGTGCATCAAAAATTGAATAGAAAGCCATTAATTTTCACACCTCATGAGCCATCGTGAGATCGGCTGTCATTAAAGAATTGAAAGAGAAATAATTTCACGCGAATCATAGAGCATCTGCCGTCACCTGCGTTGATTGCCCTTCAAGCGATACTCCCGGTCTCTTAGATCCGTGGCGGATGTGAAAGGGTTACCTTTTGTTTGAATTAACAGTTATATTAGTTTCTTAGGCCAGGTGGGATGCATCTTCCGCGTTCTCACGATGTTTCGCAGTGCAAGGGGTTGTGCAACTGTGTTTGCTCAATAACGGGTGAGCGCGTGATATTATAGGGATAACTGTACGTTTTTTGAGTTTAGAGTGTTTGTAGAATATTGGAAGAAAGTAAGGACGGCGAGCTAATTCAAAAATAATTACGTACTTTAATGTTGAGACATTCAAATAGTAAAAGTAATTATTCAATGGACACTATAGGTATTTTAATTATGTGAAATGACAATGCTAAAGTTAAGTGCTTAAAGTTTTATGAGTGAAGGATGTAGCTAAGGTAGATACTAACATCTACCTAAATACTAACTACTACTAAATACTACTAACTACTACTAACTAAATACTCAAATAGTAATCGTGCATCATTTAAACCCTTTTTGAGTATTTTATTAAACGTGCATATAAAATATAAATAAAATTTTATTGGAACTCGAAAGATATGCGTACAATTGACATCGAGTAGGTCATGCGAAATTTTATTCAAATAGTCGTCGATGTGAGGACGTGACAAACGTACGTAAGGAAAGCTACCGCTTATTGTGCATTATATTTTATATGCATAATAACTGCACGATGGCGATGTGTGAAATAATATAAAATAATAGATAGATAGATAGATAGATAATTCTTTATTGCACACACACAAGATTTACAATAAACACAGAGAAAGACAAATAGATGCAAGTATGTACAAATGGCGGCCTTATCGCTAGGCAGCGATCTCTTCCAGACTACCATTAACATTAACAGGAAAACACATTTAAAGGAGGTGGGTGAGCAAAAATTATTGCGTTGGGAAAAATAAATTTTATCACGTATAATTACATAAAGCATGCATAATATAAAATAAGAATATAATAAATACGATAATACATATTATATACCTAAAATAAATAATAATGAATAACTTAATACAGCGTAAGAGGAGAAAAGAAAGAATAGGACAACAGCAATGAAATGGAGGAAGGATCAAGAGAGTGATAGATAGTGTGCCTTGAGGAGATTTTTGAAACTGCCCAAAGTTTGAGCTTGTCGAACTACTAGAGGGAGTTCGTTCCATAGCTTAACAGCGCGAACTGCAAAAGAATTGCTATAGAATTTGCTGTTCGCGACTGGGACACGTAAAAGCAGAGATTTTGATGAGCGAGGGAACGGAGAAACAGAGAAAGTGAAATTATCCTTGAGATAGTGAGGAGCTTTAGGATCGAAGAGGATGGAGAAAAGAAGATGAAGGATGTGGGAATGACGTCGGAGGCGGATGGGAAGCCAGTTGAGTTTCTTGCGGTAGTCAGACACGTGGTCAAACTTGCGCAGGCCAAAAATGAAACGAATGCAAAAATTTTGCAAGCGCTCAAGTCTATTCAACTGGACTTCCGAAAGGTCAAGAAAGGATGTGTCAGCGTAGTCAAGGTGGGACAGGAGAAGGGAGTGAGCTAGCATTATTTTTGTTGGGATAGGTAGCAAGTTGCGCAGGCGCCGAAGTGAGCCAGCAGAAGCATACATCCTCCTACTCACTTCCTTGAGATGGAGATCCCACGAAAGAGTTTGGTCAATGAAAATACCTAGGTTTTTGACGTGAGAGCTGTATTTAATTTGTGTTCCGCCCAACGAAACTACTGGAAGAGTTGCCCAGTCAATCCTTGACAAGAATGACGGACTCCCGATGACGATCGTTAATTCGTTCGTAAGTACTAAGCCGTAATTCTTGCTCCAGTTAACGATCGTGGATAAGTCATCGTTCATCTTGCTGATTGCATTAGGCAAGTCTTCCAGAGTTGCTTGCGTGTAGATCTGGACATCGTCGGCATACATGTGCTATATATGTTGGTACAGAAAGTTTAACTGTAACGGAATGGAAGTTTATGGCAGCGGCAACGGGTTAATTTTTTCATAGATTTTAAAATTTTAAATAACATAAATTTTTAAATGCGTCTTTTAATGTAAGAATGTATTAAAATGATAAGAATATTTATTTATTTATTTATTTAACACTTTATTAGTTGTACAATCAGGAAATCCTTAATATTACTTACAGCTAAAAAACAGAGTACAATTAACTTGGCGGCCTTATCACTACGTAGTGATCTCTTCCAGGCAACCACGGTAAAAGGTAACGAGCAAAAAGGTACGCGGGACGAGAAGAATAGATTTAAGAATGTCATAAAAGCACGAAAAATTGTACCGACGCATTAACATTAGTGGAGAATAAGTTGAGTTCAATAAAATCATTTTTATAACACAACATTGCCGTTCTTCTTATCATTGTTATTCTTCAATTCAAGCATTGCTTGTTATGAAAATAGAGACAATAATTATTATTCTATAGGTTTTATAATTTTCACAAAACATTAATTCAAAATTCAAATTAAGAAGCGCACGCAAATTCCAGAACTCTCTGGATTATTCCAAAATGACGTCACAATGTAACCCGATAGCCGAAACAAGTTGTTTACCCCACAAATGCTATTTACTGTCGAATCCGCGGTCCATTGCCGGTATCACGTTGCCAAATATGTCTAATAGAATGTTTGATAACGTAATGTATGTCTGTGCACGACGTATACGATTGAATGGATGCTTTGTGAATGCTAGGTTGACACGTGGTTGTTATTTGTTAAAGTATGAAGCTGCTGCATGGAATATAATTAGGTGGGGACTAATTTTATGTTAAAAAAAAAATTAATCAAAATATTTTTTGTATATTCCAAATTGTCAATATTTTGATTGTTAGTGTTTTACAAAAATACAAAGTAAAAATTTATATTATACAATTCAATTTTGTTTAATCTAACCATATGGACGTATAAAAAATTATAAGTCCATGAATCTAACTTTTAGTCAAGTATATATTTTTTAAAGTTACAATCGCGTGTATAAAAACAAGCAGCGTCTGCAGACCTTATCAGACATCACAGTTTCCGTGTACAAATAGAAAAAAACTACAGAACGCAAAAATATACGAATAGGAAGCCATATTTTCACCGACCTCCACCCCACATCCGAACGTCCGAACAGATAATCTAACTTTTTTACGCCCCCTGGCCTTATTACCTTACCAGTTATCTTGACCCCTGGTTACCCATACACAAGAGAAGATCTCTAGTACAGAACGTCTCATTGAAATAGTAGAGAGGTCTTCTTACACTGGTTACGTGTGTGGGGGCGTTAGTAGGGAGAAAAAGACAGCAAATCATTACTGACAGTTGACCAAACGGGGTGACTGTCCCCTAAAATATGTATGAGGTTCGCGATGCCTGTTTTGGTGTCCGAATGTTGATAAGCCAAGTATTGGGGACGAGATTGGATGGCAATAGGGGAACTGGAGTGAAATTGTTTGAATTTGTCGTCTTACGAATGCAAAAGTTTCGGATGGTATGAATAAGTATGGGATCTGTTGAGTAGCTTGGTGGCTTGGTGTTCCACTTCTAAACATATACCATAGAAGCTATTAAAATAGATTGGGTAATTATTTTATAAGTTCAAAGTAAACTTGAAGAGGTTACAAGTATCGAGGATTTCGTAAATGAAAGTATTTTTTATAATCAATTGAAAAATAGTGTTCAACATAATATGACAATATAACAACAAACTAGACACATAAGTTATTATTTTATTAGATGAAAGTGAATATTAATTATACCATATTCGCATTCATCTAAATAAAAACAATATTTATAATGGATTGTAATGTGAAGTGATATGTGTATGTGGTATTTCAAAAAACTAAGATATCGAAGTGATTATCTTATATATAAAATTCTCGTGTCACAATGTTAGTCTGCATACTCCTCCGAAACGGGTGGACCGATTCTCATGAAATTTTCTGTGCATATCGGGTAAGTCTGAGAATCGGCCAACATCTATTTTTCATATGTACCACGGGCGAAGCCGGGGCGGACCGCTAGTAAAATATAAAATAAAATACGTAAATGATTTTACTTAGAAATCCTATCAAACCAATTAGTGAAAAAGCTATGGCATTTGCAGAACATCGCACATTGCACATTAAATTACATTGCAATTTAATGTCTACAAATAAATCGTGTGAACTAAAAAAAGTTCACTAAACGTTTTAACAAACGTCATTGTTGCCACAACAAAATATCTAATCCCTTTAAATCCGAGAAATAGGATTTTTTTATAAAAAAAAGGTTTAGCAAAGCGGCTCGTTGACTCTCGCGAATCCCTACAATGGTTGAAGTGACAAAAAATATTAGTTTTTGTTAGTGGTGTTAGCTACCGGTGTAGTAAAAGTGATTTGTAGTTTTGTTCTTTGTCAATTTGAGTTCGATTTTATTGATATTTTTTGAGGGCAACATTTTGAAGTTATGATATTGATAGTTTTGTATTGTCTGTAC
>CAJQZN010016577.1:0-19432 GCA_907164685.1 Colias eurytheme | reverse complement strand
TGTGATATATCATCATCCTTGTTCTCTTTGTTGGAATTGTCGTGTTCAGAATTGATTTTACTTGCGCTTTGTTTGTAATCGGTATATTTACTTAGGTGCGATGTGTTTTTCTTAATAACCAATACTTCGGTTTCAGACTGTAAGCTCTCGAATTTACTTTTTATAGCTTGAACTCTGTTTTTAGGCTGAGATAACATTATTTTAAATAACAGAATACATTTTCAACATGTACAACCGTATAAACACTTACTTGTACGCATACTTCACTCACAAAAAGCTTTGAAATATATTTTTTAACTTATATAATATTTGTATTTAAATCGACATCATAACACAGTAACACCAGTTCCATGAACTTATGTTTTTTTTTCTTCTAATTCATACCGACAAGGCAAAGGAAATAGACCTGTTTTAACTTTCTTTTTACAAACAACTGCAACGTGATTCCATGCACTGAGTCGTTCCTAGTTTGAAAAACAACAGTAACAGATGTTTTCAAAAGTACAGTTGTTTTAATGTAAATACTAAAACAGTTAAAACACAAATCTTAGTCACTTCTTCACTTGACAGAAAGTTTATTCAAACGATAACTATGTTTATATACATCTCGCGGCTTTTGTCACATAAACAGCGACACAGTACACAGCAGCTGTTGGCTGTTTTCTGATTTGAGGACATGCAACTCTAGACTTGTGCAACAACCGCAACGCAAACGTCACTCGTTCGGCATATTTAAATGTTGCCACTTGCTATATCGTATGGACTTAAAGTTGAATTAACGGAACCAAAACTTTGATTTTTATAAGTTTAAGAGCGATATTATTAAAATATTGTTATTAATCGCTCTTTAAATTTATTTCTGCTTCAATGATTGCATTAAACAACTTTTCTGATACGTATCGAAGTTGAATTGCCATATAAGAAAAAAAAAGTGTAAATGTCAAAATTTTAACAGTTTTTAATCTGTGTTTAATATAAAAAAAAAGAAAAAAGGTGTTAAAAAATTTAAATTTAAATCACAGATTTAAATAGGGTTCCGTAATATCTGCCGTACCGAAAGGTAAAATGTGTATTCAAACGGTATTTTATTTCTGGTTATTTCTGTCTATGTATCTAATTATTAGTCCGACCGTCTGCACCAAGCTGTCTCGTGTGTCCATGGTCAACAATTAATACAATTTTCATAATGTAAGTATTTTTAATTGTGTTTATCAAAGTACCTAAGTTCAAACTTTGACCAGATTCAAAAACTTAATTATATGTATCATAAAATCGCTCCCTTGGTTGAGACGTGAAACTTTCAAGGTGAAAGAAAATCAATCAAACACACTGCATGTAGTTAGGTATAATCATTATAATCTCTTTCAATTACTAAAAATGAATTGAAAAAAACTTTGCTACCTATAATATATATCTAATGAAAATCGTAGACAGAGAATTAATCTACGATAAAAACAAATAATAGGTACCTAACTGGTACCTATTTGTGCTATACTTATTGATATTAGGTAGGGTACCTATGTCAGTTTGATCTGGCTAATCGCCAAAATGCTCCGACCTACTTTTTAAATTAGGTTGTCAATTTAGGCGTTTCTAGGGTACTCGAGTATTTTCCGTAGGTTTTACTTTGTTTACAGGAACATAATTCAAAGAAAAAAATAAATGTGCACGAAAATCTATTTCATAATATCGAATCGTGTACCTAATTTAGCAGTAGGTACTAGGTAGGTAGTACCATGGGTAGTACAGATAATATTTTATCTTGTTAATTATGTTGTATGAAGTGAGTATTTAAGTTAATTATACAAAAAAAACTTTTTTAGAATTCAAATTGCATTCATTAATTTGAGTCTATCTTTACATGGGAAACGAAAAACCACAGCCAAAGCGGAATTTTAAGTATAATTTAGTTACAGTGACATCTATGTTTTCAAGTATAAACAATAATGTTCGTTATGGTTCTTATTCTTTGAAAAGTTAAACATTAGAATCATAGATGGCAGCACAGCGAAATCGATTTTAATCGATTTATATTATCTTATCTTATATATAAAATTCTCGTGTCACAATGTTAGTCTGCATACTCCTCCGAAACGGGTGGACCGATTCTCATGAAATTTTCTGTGCATATCGGGTAAGTCTGAGAATCGGCCAACATCTATTTTTCATATGTAAGTACCACGGGCGAAGCCGGGGCGGACCGCTAGTATTTTTATAAAAAGATAAGTAATAATAATTTTGATGCATCGAAATAATTGAATTTAGTAAGTAATTTTATATTCAATTTTGTTCATGTACATACAATATTTTACAATTTACAGACATAAGTTTGTATGATTGTATAATAAACTTTGATGATATTTTTCAGTGCTGTATTTTATAATTACTAGAATAACACATACCTACGCTTGAGAAATATGTACCTAATTAGGAATTTGCTTTTAGTTTCGTAAAGTATGAAATATTCATCCATAATAATGTTCAAGTATAATGTTATGGACTACCTAGTAATTAGGATTAAATAAGACATTTAAAAGCAGTGGTCAGTGATATAGTATCATATAGTTAGTAATTCATAATTAATATTATCCCGTCCGATTAGGGCTATTCTGGCCTCCTCCACTCAAGCGACAGCTCAAGCCGAGGTTCGTGGTCCCCGTCAAGGGGGGACGCCCTTGTGCATGTCGCTACCAGGGTGAACCTTCAGTTCACCCCCGCGTCCGCGTTAAAATGTAGAAGCCCTTCTAACTAACATTGAGAGACACCACACAAAAAAAAAATTAATATTATAATAAAGTAACTACCAAAGTAATAATACTTTTTCCTTCTTAATTTAATTATGGTAGGTCATTAAGGTAAGTCATTTTTAACACAAATATTTCTGTAGGTACGAATAATAAAAAGGCGATATTATTAATAAAGCATTTATCTATAATTCTATAGTCTCACACTTAAAATTTGTAAATATTACAATAGTTCTTCGATTTAAACTATAGGTACATAAGTACCTAGTTACAACACACATCAACAAATAATAAAATTTTATTCAAAATTATGGACCATAGTCCACAGTCAAAACTCAAAATTGTATCACACCATGATCACATCCAAGATCACATCATATTTTCTTCACATCTTTCATTTTTACTCTGTGATATTTTTTTTTCTTTCTTTCGCGCGGGAAATAACGTCACAGTTTCTCAATACAGATAACTTTGTACAACATTCGAGTTTACAATCCACCATCCCATAGACGTATAGAAGAGACCATGGACAAGCCGCTGTAGGATTTTTAATCTGTAATAAATTATAAAATTAATAACGTGCGGGAAAACTTTTGAAGACTGTAATTTGGCCCCTTGGAAAAAAGTCCTCGCTCATTGCCAAAATTGAAAAAATATTTAACATTTTTGTTATAGTACCTATTAACTCAAAGTATTAAGTACATATTAAATTATTTTATACACATTTCCTAGGAAATCTATACATTTCCTAAATCCTAAATAGCAATCGGAAATGTAAAACATCTATGATATTGGAAGGTACGCGGGACGAGGGGTGTGTAATGTGTATGTCGCAGTCGGATTGTATTATCCGCCGTATTACAAACGGCCGGCATTTTGTAATATTTCCGGCATTTCCTAGGGTTTGTATAAGCACAATTCCTTGATTTCATACATTTCCGGTAACATATAGATAAAATCTTTAACCAATTAACCTTACCTCTTATTATGCTTAATAGCTTTAGGAATATCCTCATCTTTTTCTTTTAAAATATACTTCCTGGCACCATGCGTCGACTTCTCCATATATTTAATTTGGTCTATTTCTTCTATCTCATAATAAAATTCATTTTTGTCAATATCCTTTATAGCTGATCTTAATTTAATGAAGTTTTCATTGCAAAACGTCCATTGCTGTGTTGTGTAGTATTGGAGAGCTATCTGCACGGAATATATGCGTCGTTGTATTTTAGTTAATCTGAAATTTTAGACTTTTATTTTATAAACTAACCAAAACTAAATATAATATCTAACACTCCCACTGTTCGCAAAATAAAATTAAGGTGCACATATATTTTCTCTACCTATGCTACATAAACACACTGTCATAATTATATGTATCATTTAGTACTGAATCAGTGCATCCGTACAGTCACGTGGTCTCCTCTGAAAATCAGTGCAGCAATACATCTATACTAATATTATGAAGCTGAAGAGTTTGTTTGTTTGAACGCGCTAATCTCGGGATCTACTGGTCCGATTTAAAAAATTCTTTCGGTGTTAGATAGCTCATTTATCGAGGAAAGCTATAGGCTATATACCATCACGCTACGACCAACAGGAGAGGAGCCACGGGGGTGAAACCGCGCGGAGCGGCTAGTTTTAAATAATGGTTGCTGCTTTGCTGACGGGGAGTCCTCTTTGCCACCATTCCTATCTTTTTTTTCTGTTTTGTGTGTTAGATTACTAAGATTTATATTTTTATTATGGTGGAAAATAAAACGTTTTCTATTTCTATTTCATATACATTATGGGTCTGGGTGAGAAATATGGAAAAACAGATAAACGGGCTATTTATCGTAGCACAAAACTATTGATTTTAAGTGGGAAAATTATTATTTTTTGAAGTAAAACTTCTTTAGGCGCGACTAGGGAGTAACTCAGATTTTTTTTCTGACGGAAGTAACGCTGTGTAGTTTCCGCCATTTAAAAATAATAATTCTGATTGGTTGTAAGTATATGTCATATACTACACGCTTCTTGACTTATACGCCAGCTAGTGGCAAATATCATAATCAATTAGGATTATTTATTTTCAAATTTTCAAACGGATCAATTGTGAATAGCAAAGTGAATGAAAAATTCAACAGTTTTAAAAACATTATTTTAAATTGCAAAATTTTTTGAAAATCTCTAAATATACTTGTTTATTTATTACTTTTAAAATAAGTAAATTAAAAATAAATTTTCTGACAATTGCGACATTTTATAATATTCAATAACAAGGTTATATTGACATAATTATTATCATAATTATTGACATAATATATTATAAATTATTGATACAACGAATATAATGTTAATGAGATGAAATATCTGAAAAAGCTCCTTTTTTTAAATTATAACTACGATAATAACTTCTTATACTTAAATTAAAAACTACGATACTCACATTGGTTTCTTACCCATCATCACAAAAATTGCATCAACAGCTACAGCTGGCAATAAATGCTCGAATATAACCTAAAATCAAGAATTATCTATTAGTTTTGAAACCATACAAAAATTAGGCAGTTTTCAGCCATTATAGTCGACAAACAATATTCAAATTCAAACATTTTTTTTATTAAATTACACTTTATTTTAGACCGCCCCGCCCGGCTTCGCCCTTGGTACATATTTCGCAATAAAAGGTAGCCTATGTATGTTCTTTCTCAGGGTCTAAAGATTATCTGTGCCAAATTTCATCAAAATCGGTCCAGTAGTTTATGCGTGAAAACCATACATACATAATTACAAACCTTTCCTCTTTATAATATTAGTATAGATTACCTAACTATGCCCGTGATTTCGTTAAACAAATCATCCAGTTCTTTTTTGTTAATGGTTTTATCAGACACACAGACTAACAATTTATTGAAAGTGAAAGTGTTGAGAGCAAATTTCGAGGTCGCGTCATGGCAATACCGTCACGTCACAGAGCAAGGCGACGATTTTGGTATCTTTTAATCTTACCAAAGAAGTTTCACTTCTGTCACGTGTGTTCGGCACACACGCTCTTTATTGTTTTCTAAACTCTTCTACAGTATCATAATAGGTATAGGAGAGCTTTCGTCATTATTATAATTTAAAAATAATCCACCAATAAGCTACTTTTACCACGATTATTTCTCTTTTTCATGGAGCAAAAGAAAGATATATAATAAACTAGCTGTTCCCGCGGTTTCACCGGCATTGCTCCGCTCCTGTTGGTCGTGGGCCGTGGCGTGATGATATGATAGCCTTCCTCGATAAATAGGCTATTTAATTTAATTTTTCAAATCGGACCAGTAGTCCCTGAGTTCGCGTTCAAACAAACAAACTCTTCAGCTTTTTAACATTAGCATTGTATAGATGAAAACTTACACTCATATTATATTTAAATCTTGAACTAGTGATGCCACCAGAGGGCGCCCATAGAGTATCGTCGAATGGCACAGTTTCGACAACTTTTAAACCTAAGTCTCTCATATCTTTCACTGTGATGTTGTTAAGGGATCCTGAGCAGGCATTGTATATGGGTATATCATCGGTTATTTCTAATCTGTAAAGGCAAGAATACGTTATTTTATTTAATAGTAATAGATAAATAGTTACTTCGTAGTTCAAGTTATAATATTATGTTAGGAAGACGAAAGTTTTTGAGGGTAGATGAATATTGTTCCTCATTCGCATTCGCACGTTAAAGCTACGAAAAGTTCAGTTTTTGCTTAAATTTAGATAATATGTATATAGAAATCTGTGAAAAATGAATTTAGCATTCACCAGCATACAAAAATTTAAATAAACATAATATCTACACATAGATACTGCCGTTATAATATATTTTTAAAAGTTGTTCGGAAAATATCTATATATATAAAAGAAAGTCGTGTTAGTTACTCCACTTATAACTTAAGAACGGCTGAACCGATTTAGCTGAAAATTGGCAGGGAGGTAGTTTAGAGCCAGGAGAAGGACATAGGATACTAAACATGTACCACGGGCGAAGCCGAGGCGGACCACTAGTGATTTAATAACACAATGCAACAAATTTTACGTGCCTATGTTTTTCTTCCTTCTGCTTTTTACGGTAAATACATAATGAATGAAGGAAAGAAAAGCATTAGCGTAGGTATTTGTGATTTAAAATCCAGCAAAGCAACACTATCAGCCCATCAGTGCCATCTGCCCCTTTGCTAGCATTTCTATAAATCACTAGCTTTCCGCTCGCGGCTTCGCCCGCGTTTTCAAAGAAAAACCCGCATAGTTCCCGTTCCCGTGGGATTTCCGGGATAGAACCTATCCTATGTGTTAATCCAAGTTACGCTCTATATGTGTGCTAAATTTCATTGTAATCGGTTCAGTAGTATTTGCGTGAAAGAGTAACAAACATACACATACACATCCATAGTAGGAATTAGTAGAATTAATAGGATATTACTTATACCAATAGTAATACGTCTTACAAAGTTTCTACTCACTTTTTAGTTCCTCGAATCCAGGCAGCGGCTATGAAACTTTTAATAGCGACATCTACGGGAATATAGTCGGCTATCAAGTCTGGTTTAGAGAGCGTTGTTCGTAGGACACCTGTATATTAGATAAAAAAAAAATGTGGCACTCGGGGACTGCCGCGGTAAAGCTATTGCATAGCATGCCTTCAAGCCACACCTCCGTGTCCGTCGGAGTGGGGAACGTGAGGTTTTTTCGTTACGGAATTTCTGGATTCGGTCCCCGCGCTCAAGGCCCGCGATAGAAGCTATGCAATAGCTTAATAACAATGAAAATAAAATAACTTACTAATATTGTCAGTGCGAAAGTGTGTTGTTTTGTTTGTCTCTTAGGTTGCATGGAGCGATTTTATGGTATGATGTTTGTGTCTGGAGATAGTTGAGAGGCTAGAGAGTTATATCACTGTGATATAACTTACCTACATCTCAATCCCATAGGAATTTCCTCATAGACAAAGCTGAAGGTAATAACAGCTAATAAGCTAAAATATGTAGTTAGGTACTTTCATATGTTATTAGAGGTATATTTAGGCCGGTTGCATAGCTTCACCGACCAACAGTGCGTACGTCAGTCGCACTTGTCATATGTATGGAAATTCATAAAACCGTTCATAGCTAGACCGACCATACGCACGCGTATTTACATACATATGACAAGCGCGATTGACGTACGCACTGATGGTCGGTGAAGCTCTGCAATCGGCCTTAACGAAATTATCATTCTATTTTGTTGTTGAGAAAATACGTGTAATTGCGCAAGCGAAATGTTTTCGCTACAGAGTAATTAACTTTCCGACATCAATCATCGGGGTCTCATTGATCCTCCCTTATTAGATAGAGGAATTTTCTTCCTCCACATACGTTTATATAGTTATTGCTTAATGTTTTAAAGTATACCTTCTTAACATAAGTTAAATAAAAAACAAATATAGTTTACCTTTCGCGGATGCAACCAGAATTCCAGCTGGTCCATTCAAGTTGGCATTCCAACCAGGTAAGGGCTCCAAGTGACATGAAATTACTGTAAAGATAAGAACAATACAATCTATATCATCACTACTCTGTCTGTTTGTTCGCGATAAACTCTAAAACTACTGGACCGATTTTCATCCTGTTTTTGGAGGAAACTATGTAGGTTAAGTTTTAGACATTACGGGTGAAACCGCAAACGTAAAGCTAATTAAAACGTAACCATATATTTAAATTTGAAAAATTTACTTAATAGGTACTGAATTTTTAACATTTTGAATTTTGATTACTGTATCGAAATAAGCGGAATTTCCAGTTCTTGTGGTATTATCATCTCCACCCAGTAAATATTAAATCAAATTAATTTACTTTTATTTATTTATTTCAGGCAACAATTAGCGTAGTACAATAAATTAAGAATATGAAGACCAATACTAGAATCTCTAAATACCTATAGAAGGTCGAAGTATAACAGCCGGTATTTTGCCTCTGTTCTCATACACTACGTGTTCTGCTAACTGTTTCGTGAAGACATACGTGTTTGGCAGTTCTCCGAGGTATCTGAAATAGTTAGGTATAAGTATGGAAATTGAGAACATTTACTGAACATGAACTGAGAATTTTTGTCTGTTTGTATGTCCGGGCTAATCTCAAAAAGTACTGCATGGATTTACTTCAAATTTGGTACAGAGTTAGCTTGAGACCTCAAGAAAGACATAGGATAGGTTTTATCCTGGAAATCTTACAGGAACGGGAACAATGCGAAGCCGCTGGCTGAAACCTAGTATTTAATAGAAGACAACAGCTTCGCGAGGCTTTTCGTTCTTTGGATATCAGCCTACTTAATACATAAAATATAATAATGTTATTTCTTACTTAGGAGTCAATATCTTCAGCGTCTCCGGGTCAACCGCCTCACATATAGCCAGCGTGTCCCTCCAGTCAGCGTGGGGGGGATACATGACCTCCTCTATCGTCTCCCGATTGGTGTTCGAATAGCTGGTGGACACGTGGATGAAGCTCTGAAAATATAAGTGAAATAAAAGAATGTGATTAGCGTTTATTAATTGATTGGAACTTATACAGGTTTACTTGTAAAACACCAGCAACCTCAGGACCAGGATAATATAAAAAAAATAAGAAGTTTAATTTACTCATTAATAATATTGTATGCACCTCAAGATGTAGCATTTCCTTCGCCAAGTCTACCATTTCCCTGGTGCCTCGTAAGTTTAATTTTGCCGCAAAATCCAGTGTGTCATTGAATCTGGCAAAAGATGCATTATTGAATAACATCTTCTTCATCACTACATAGTATAAAACAAAGTCGCTTTCCCTGTCCCTATGTCCCTATGTCCCTTTGTACGCTTAAATCTTTGAAACTACGCAACGGATTTTGATGCGGTTTTTTTTAATAGATAGAGTGATTCAAGAGGAAGGTTTATATGTATAATAAGACCCATTAAGTAGTGGAGAAGTACTGTTATTTTTGAGGTTTCTAATGTGATGTCGTAAAAAATTACATTTATTCCGCTTACATTGCAAACGCAGGCTGAACCCTACGAGTTTTATCAAAATAATGTACTAAGTATTATACACATTGAAAAGGTCTACAGAAAAGTCCGCGATGGTATATGTCTATCTCTTATGGATAACCCACAATAACTTTTTTTTGTCATTTACTTTTTACGACAAATAATGGCTAATTTTCGAAGCGATTTTAACCAATACAGCATTAATCCTTAACCAATTAAATACCATGGATACATTGTTCATTTAATATAGATCTATATGGCCCTTTACACCGCATGATTTAAGTGAATATTTTCGAAGATATTACAGATTTAAAAATTGCGGGACGTAGCGTTTGCGGCCGCCCGGCTATGTATTTTATACCCGTGCGATGCCGGAGCGGGCCGCTATATTTTTATACCTATACAACGTTCACAATTTTTCTGTAGTGTATTTAGTATCAGCATTGCACCCGTGCGAAGCCGGGGCGGGTCGCTAGTCTTATATATAAAAATGAATCGCAAAATGTGTTGGTAAGCGCATAACTCGAGAACGGCTGAACCGATTTCGATAATTCTTTTTTTATTATATTCCTTGAAGTACGAGGATGGTTTTTATGTAGAGAAAACGTAAATATGTACCACGGGCGAAGCCGGGGCGGACCGCTAGTATTATAATAATTATCCTTTAACCGATGGATATATTCTATTCTCTGTTGACATTCTTACTCCCAAAATAGATAATAACGATTTTGTTACATTGAGTTACTATTAATGATCTAAGGTTACTATGTACTACGTACTAGAGAGGCCATTGCTACTACTAACACGAGTTAGAACTTAGAGTCTATCGTCTCAAACCATTTTTTTACATTGATTGGTTTTAATTGATAAGTTTATTCGTATTTTTTTAATAAGATAAACAATATTTATTTGTTATATTGATTGGTTTTAATTTATAAGTATTAATAGGCAGAATATTTGAAAATTGTATGACTTCCTGGCCGCCCCAAGCCGCCGCGCTTGTCGCACAGATTTTATTCGTGGTGTTCTCTCTATAATAATACCTCAATGTTTTGTTAATTGTTTGTAATGCATCTAAAAAAATGGAGATGATGAAAGTTATTTAGAAGATACGTTGAAGCTCCAGAATGGCAACACAGAAGTAAGGTAATTGCCTGAATTGTAGGCGAGCGAGCGAGATGATATCTGTTTCATACGTGAGAGTGAAAGAGCATTTCACTGGCGGGTGACGTTATAAAATACAATATTGTTGTTGTATTACATTTCTATTCGTTTTGTTACGCCATTAAAATAATTATGTTAATACTACTTAATGTTTTTAAATGATTGTAACAAACGTAAAATATTTGCGTTCGCCAAGTGTAGAATAAAAAAATTGGTTGTCTGTAAAGTCGGTTTACTGAAGATAGTTGAACGTGACAACGTCCGATTGTGCTTCTTTGTCGCTCGTTCCGCGCTCTCGCTTGCACTTCAAGCCTTACATGGAACGCCTCAGAGCGAGGTAACGCCGTATGAGTCATGTTTTTTCGTGCGTGCAGCCGGCTCTATCGAATTATAAGACGTTGTCACGTCAAAAATGCGTAGAAAAGAGGGTAAAACTTCGTTGTAAAAATAAAACAGGCTTATATTATAGAATAAATCAATAGTCAATATTACTAACCTTACACTAGCAGCCACATGAAAAACTATGTTCACTCGATTGATTAACAGTGTTCTGTCTTCTTCAGAGAGACCTATGAATAAATAAATAAATAAAAAAAGACGTGACGCACTCGGGGACTGCCGTGGTAAAGCTATTGCATGCTATGCCTTCAATTGTTCAAGCCACACCTCCGTGCCCGTCGGAGTGGGGAGCGTGAGGCTTTTTCGTTACGGAATTTCTGGATTCGGTCCCCGCGCTCAAGTGATAGAAGCTTAATAATCATTTTTTAAACTCTAGGTGCTTCTGATTAAAATATATGGATAATTAGGTAGAATTGACTCTTTTAGTTCTCTTTTTCACTCACGATAATAATTGAATCATGCCCTAGAATAGAATTATAATCTATACTAAAATAGCTGAAGAGCTTGTTTGTATGTTTGAACGGGCTAATCTCAGGAACTACTGGTCCGATTTGAAAAATACTTTCGGTGTTAGATAGCCCATTTATCGAGCAATGCGTTATGCGGGTGAAAGCGCGGATCAAAGCTAGTACACAATATAAAAGGAATGCATACCCAATCCGAGTTCAGAAACATCACCAGTCACGAAAAAAACTTTGCTCTCATATACGCCAGGTCTTTCCTTGCGGAGACGGTCATAACACTGAAAATACACAAACAAATATTCACAATTAACAAATACACTTTATGAAGCTTTATTATTTCCCCAATGGTCTAAGATGGGTCGTCGGTCGGTCTGGTCGAATATAGGTCTTCCTATCCTATGGGTAGGTAATAATTAATTAAAAATATCCTGTCCAGGATTTGTCCAGCAAACCCATCTTATTTATTCATATACTAGAGGTCCGCCCCGGCTTCGCCCGTGGTACATATTTCGCAATAAAAGGTAACCTATGTCCTTTCTCGGGTATCAAAATATCTCCATACCAAATTTCATGCAAATTGGTTCAGTAGTTTAGGCGTGATTGAGTAACAGAGAGACAGACAGAGTTACTTTCGCATTTATATTACACTAGCTTTCCGCCCGCGGCTTCGCCCGCGTTTTCAAAGAAAAACCTGTTCCCGTAGGATTTTCGGGATAAAACCTATCCTATGTCCTTTCTCGGGTATCAAAATATCTCCATACCAAATTTCATGCATATTGGTTCAGTAGTTTAGGCGTGATTGAGTAACAGAGAGACAAACAGAGTTACTTTCGCATTTATAATATTAGTATGGATTAAATAGTATGGATTTATCATACATTTATTACAAAATTGGTCTAATTTTATTACCAGGAGAAGAAAATATAGGCTTTTTTGTATCCCACAGGAGCGAGAACTATGCGGGTTTATTTAGGTATGTAATGTAGTATGTAATTAATTAAATATTTAAGAAATAACTTACAGGGCCCTTATACATATCTGCTAGCCTATCTTCCGATTTGACTCCCTTCTTGCTCCTGAGGAGCAAGTATATCCTTTCCAGATCCGTGCATGAGTAAAGGAGTTTCTCTATTAATATTGTGCCCATAAAACCTGAAAAATAATTAAAAAAAATTTCCTTATTATTAAAAAAAAGTGTCTGTGCCGAGCATACAAGTGAAACTTCTTTGGCAAGATAAAAAGTATCAAAATCGTCGCTTTCTTGGTCGCTTTACTCCATGACGTGACGGTATTGCCATGACGATACCTTGAAATTTTAGTCTCCACGCGCCTATAAATTCAAAAAGTTTTTTTCACTAACACAAAATGTTTTATTTTCAATTCAACATAAATGATTTAATACAAAACTGCTTGATTCATTTTAAAAAATATTTTAGCCTACGCTAATAATAAAATATTATTAAGTACAGTGCCGTCTTTAAGGCAGGGCCCGCAGGGCCCTGGCCCGAGGCCCCGAGGTAGGCAGGGGCCCCACAATTCTGAAAATTTTCGATATACAACAACAAATTTTATAACATAATAAGAAAAATATCAAATCACACACTTGGTAAAATAGAAACAAGATTTTAGGGTATTAGTTTTTTAGATTCAAAAAATTTATTTATTGAACTCTCATATGTGGGGTGTTAAGAGACGGGGTTACGTTTAGCCTATTGCGTTATTGTAAACTGAAAAATGATAAAGTTAAAATTTAAGGATTTTCCATCCCTTACATAGGCCCCAGCCAGTACCTTGGCCCATAGCCTCGTTGATCCTAAAGACGGCACTGATTAAGTACACAACTTTTTTAATACTATAGTACCTTACTTTTAGGTACAACAGCTATTTTATCCCGGTTCAACACGGGCGAAGCCGGGAAAAGCGGATAGTAAGTAATAAAACTTACCAGAACCTCCAGTTATGAAAATTGTCTTTCCTTTATAATATTCCTTGATCCTTGGTACATCTTCCAAGTCTCGGTCCTCCAGAAACAGCATTTTAGCTAAAAATATAACTAGGTAGTTACTTAATAAAAATATCGTTAAAAATAAAAACACGCTTCAATAAGATAAACTCATAAAATTATTGTATTATATTGTCACCAATCCTTGATACCTAAGTGTGCAAAGTTTGAATTAAATCTGACCGTTTAAAGTGGGTCAAAATCGAGTCTAAAGGAGTCGGTTACATACAAACAATAAAAGCGTATTAAAAACAATGGCGCCGTATTTTGTGATGTATTATAATTTATAATTAAATCTATTAAGAATTCAAAGAAAGTACTGTAGTCATTGTCCTCATAGGCTGATGTTTATTTAGTAGAATAATGATGAATTAATAAATATTATACAATGAATTTTGTTTCTAATAATCTACTATATAAAAATAAGTCGGGTTTTCCTTCCTGACGCTATAACTCCAGAACGCACGAACCAATTTCTACGATTTTGCATTCGTTGGACAGGTCTCGGTCTCTTATGGAAAACCCACAATAACTTTTTTTTGTCATTTACTTTTTACGACAAATAATGGCTAATTTTCGAAGCGATTTTAACCAATACAGCATTAATCCTTAACCAATTAAATTGCTTGTATACATTGTTCATTTAATACAGATCTAACCTTTAATATACCGTATGATTTAAGTAAATATTTATTTATTTATTTTAAGAACGGACTGCCCAGGGCTGTATCTCTATAGTGCAGTCATGGGCAGGCTGCGGCTGGTGTCCCACAGCACATTAAATTCTCTAAAGGGCCTCTGCGTGTTGGACATATTGTGTCCCCACGTAAGCCTTCCTAGTGCTAACTAGTGTGATGTGTATAAATTTAATCACATTCCTAAAGAACTGCGTGAAATGCCAAAAAATTTAATGCGTAGTAATTGAAAATATGGTTAGCGGAAAAATGTTTCTATTCTTTAAATGATTTTTTTCAATCGTGATATTAATAAAAACGTGTCAATTTTAATGTTATTTAATGTATGTATATTTATATAATCTGCAATGTAATCGTGAATTTGTATGCCAATTGTTCGGCGAATTGTGTGGACTATTTTATTAATTAAATCATGTGACCTTGTATTACCACAATTCTGACAAACAAATAATTTTAATTTGAATTTTTTGAATTTCCAAAGGATCAGGTATCTCCTTCTGGTGGTACCCGTGTATTATGGAGAGAGACAAAATAAATCTAAACTTTTTTATGTGTTGTCGCTTTTCAGGCGAGAATCATTCAAATATAACGTATATTCAAAGATTTATCTTCTATAACACGCTTATATTAACTTCACTTGTATAGGCATACATGTCAAGGCTTATCAAGGATTGGTGACTACAATAATATCGTCTTATTAAAGAGTGTTTCTTTTTGTTAATTTATTTATTACTAGCTTTCCGCTATGGGACACAATGGCCCGGTATGTCTAACCTTAAAAAAGATGTGCACAAACCGTCCTCGAAACTCCTCTCTATTTAAAAAAAAACACCATCAAAATCCGTTTAGTGGTTTAAAAGAATACAGACACAGACTGCTTATAGACCGGGAGATACTGACACAAAATTTCGAGTCATTTGTAACAGGATGGCGGTTCTACAGGGTTCTTAGTACGCAATGACAAAAAGAAAAATGATGGTGTGAACGCTGGTACCGGCGGCTTAGTAGCGTGGGCGTTAGTCGAACTCGTCGGAAAATAGCGAAAGTCAAACGATTTGTAACAGTATGGCACTTATTTTTCCTGGAAGTTTGAGGATCAAAGAATATAAATACAAAATTTCAAAGATCTAGGTGTTGGAAATCTTCACTTATATAAATTAATACTAAATTAATTTTTCAAGTATGACAGCACTTTTTCCCCCTACTAGAAGTATGGCAAATATAATAATGGTCACATTTTATCAAATACTCTCCAAAAATCCAAATGCAATACTGGTACAAAAAGTTTGGCGAAATAATTTTTTTTTGCAGATTTTCGGCGGTATGGCGACCATTTGGAATCGTCCGAAAAGTATGGCATGGCGATTTTCGTAAATGGCTGCACGACGAGGGTTACCTGTGCAAAAGTTAGCCTGGTACAAATGGTTGAATAATTGTTTTATTTAAATCAACATATTCGCGTCGGTATGGCGGGCTGTAAGTCACACCGGAAAAGTATGGCATGACACTACCGCCTACTTCTTTTTTATGGGCTATCGGTAAATACTAAAATTTTTGTGTTACAAATCGTTTGACTTTCGCTATTTTTCCGACGAGTTCGGCTAACGCCCACGCGACTAAGCCACCGATACCAGCGATCACACCATCAATTTTCTTTTTATCATTGCGTACTAAGACCCCTGTAGAACCGTCATCCTGTTACAAATGACTCGAAATTTTGTGTCAGTATCTCCCGGTCTATTATACTATGTATTTTTTAACTCTACAAAACTCAGTGTTTCTAGAAAGAGGTTGACTCAGCAACATGTTGTTTTATCTTTGTTGTTTAGCAAAACACAAAACTAATTACCTTTTAAGACACAGTCACTTTCAAACGTTGGTACACTACTGCAAGATGGTTACTATCATAAAACTGAACTATTATATTATTATGAAGATTATATGTTAATCAAATGTATTATTCTCTGAACTTTGGCTTGTACTAAAAGCATGTACTCATTCGCAAACTTAAGGGAATACAGGGTGTGTGAAATGAAACAATCTTGTAGGCTGTAATTTTTATTATTTCGGTTTACAAGTCGATTCACAATAATCCCTACTATCCCTACTTCCCTAATAATATTATAAATGCAAAAGTAACCTTGTCTGTCTGTCTGTTACGCTTTCCCGCTTGAACCTCTCAACCGATTTTGATGAAATTTGGCACAGACAATCTTTAGACCCTGAGAAAGAACTTAGGCTACCTTTTATTGCGAAAAAATATCATGCGGGCGTAACGAAAAAATGTTACACTAAATTTTTTCCAACCCCGATAAAGAAGTTTCACTTCAATAATTTGTAAATATAGCATAAAAGGACAACAAAAATTTCTTCGAAAGTGTTTAGGACCTAGATTTATTTGTACTTGATAAATTAAGCGGTGTTTTTGGCTTCCAAGTTTAATATAGCCGAGGGTGCGATGAGGGCTAGGCGGAATTAAAACCAAAAGTTGTTACAACACTTTTTGCTGTAGTTGTAAGCCGTGCAGCGTGCGCGTGTTTCTCTGTATCTCTCATAAAAAGCAAGCCAGTTATTTTACTAACTTCAATCCATCCGGATTGACACTCTCAAGTTTTCTTATATATAAAAATGAATCGCAAAATGTGTTGGTAAGCGCATAACTCGAGAACGGCTGAACCCATTTCGATAATATTTTTTTTATTTTATTCCTTGAAGTACGAGGATGGTTTTTATGTAGAGAAAACGTAAACATGTACCACGGGCGAAGCCGGGGCGGACCGCTAGTTTTTAATAAGTTTCTCACGAGTTTCAAACCCAAGAAATTTCTGCTCTCTCTTTAACAGAAGCATTCTTCAATTAAATTCAACGGACTTATAAAAATAGGCCTATTTTTAGGTCATTACTTTTGCAACACCCTGTATACAAGAAAGCATTTTCCATAATAATATTAATACTATTTTGTCTCTTATCCATAATTAAAATGAAAACAAACAATAGTAAAGGTATTGAACCTTAAAATTCATTTGAAATGCAGTCTCTTAAATATGCTTACTAAAATAATATTAAGGTAAGTAAATAGTGCATAAATGCATACTAAACAACTTTTCCCATTTGCATTGTATATTTCATTAATATTATAGGCTGGTGAAGTTTATAAGTTTGTTTGTTGGCACATTTGCAACTAATGAAATTATTTTGAAATTTCTCTTAAATAAAATAAAAAAATTGAAAGTAGCTCATTTGTTATTATGAACTAAAAACAGGCATAAACAGAGTAGGTAGTATTTTTGTAAAATTTCCGGTTTTTTTTCGGTCCTGTTTCCGGAAAAATGAATTCCAATAAATAAATAAATAAATATATAATAATAGCACTATTTGCAATTATTTTTAAATTGCATCTAACGCTAAAAGCTACGTATCAATTAAATTAGTGAATATTGTTGTTCCCGTATCACGGTGCATTTAGACCAAACAAACATAGACCTATAGCTAGAGCAAGAGCATTCTTTCGTGATCTTTTAGTGTAAACGAAAACTCGTATTCAGTGTTGTTCAGTATTAGAACATTGGATAGAATATTTTCAAACGCAATAAGAACAACGACAGAATGCTCTACGCCTGTTTACACTAAAAGAATTTGACATAGTGGGGTTAGAATGAGCATTCGCTCGTTTGATCTAAACGCACCGACACAATGTGAATTTGTCAAATGTGTAAAACACACATTCATCACGATACTTGCATTGGATCATGATGAGGAGAAATTGTAAATAATAAACAAAATTCCATATAAAATATTTATTAATTAGAAAACTAATACCTATAATTAACTGCAAAAGCAGGTACAATATTTGAACACAGCATAACAATATAAGGTATAGTCTTTTTATAAAAAAAATGTGTTCGTATACTAGTGTACACATGTAAGAAGTGAAACTTCGTTATGACCTTATTTTTCAATAAATAATTTACCATATGCAACTTTACAGAAACGCGTTGAATCACGCGCGGTAGGTATAAGAAAAAGATGGCGCGTAACGGAAAAATGTCACGCGTAACGAAAAAATGTTACACTAATTTTTTTTTCCAACCCCGATAAAGAAGTTTCACTTCGATTGTTTTGAACGATTCTGTTTACAGCTTGGTACTAACACCTTATTCACACATTATCTTGGAAATACAAACCTTGGATTAAATGTAATATTAGTTCTATTCAGCTCAATAAATTTTGTACAAATTCAGTCCTCCAAAACCACCAGAACACAAAGATATAGAATAACCCATGAGTTATTTTCCGTATGATTTTCATTCTGGAAAAAAAATTCGTAATTATAGGAAAGAAAGAAAACAAAACAATATTCGTAGAATAAAACTAAGGGCCGATTTTTCAATGCTTGGATAAAACTTATCCGTCCAATAAAATATTACACGATAATATAATAGTAATTTATTGGACGGATAAGTTTTATCCAAGCTTTGAAAAATCGGCCCTTAGTGTAATAATATTAAACAGGCAGAAAACCATTCAGAGTATTTTCTTTTGAATGCGGAAGTCTCTAAGAGTTGCAATAATAATTTCAACAGTCTAATTTCTAGAAACGATGTCACATCATCATCACTAGGTACATAGTATAAAATAGTCGCTTCTCTGTCCCTATGTCCCTATGTATGCTTAAATCTTTAAAACTACACAACGGATTGATACGTTTTTTTAATAGATAGAGTGATTCAAGGGGAAGGTTTTAATATAATTTATTAGGTTTTAGACAAAGCGGGTGAAGCCGCGAGCGGAAAGCTAGTATAATATATTTTGAGACTTTTATTGGTAGCAGTAGACCGTACTGTCTCGTTTTTGATTTTATGCAAGAAATTAAAGACTTTAAAACGGATATTAATCTGTCTAGCCCCGGAACCACAGACACAATAGAAAATCTATTGTGTCTGGGACCG
>CAJQZN010016572.1:0-12210 GCA_907164685.1 Colias eurytheme | reverse complement strand
TACTAACAAATAAACCTCATGAACAATTGACCATGAACTGGATTCTATGTGTATTATGTTATTGTTCATTCATGCACATAAAACACATCCTCGATCATACATAAATCGAATTTGATAAAAAAAAAAATATTTGTTTAATTTTACGACAAATTAGCTGAGGAAAAATGCTCCTCAACTTTTGTATGCATAATAAAAGAGATATTGCTCATAATATTATGTTACCTACGTGTGTCCCACTTAACAGTCGGACTTTGATTGGAAAGTAAAATTATAAACAACTTAACCAATGTTGTGTGTTTTATGTTATACTCACACAATATGTAAACAATTTTTTAAATGATTTGTAATTGTAGGTTTTTAGTCTATATTTTACATATAATAGTATTATTTTAATTTTGAATAATAATTTTTTCCCCTTTTATGAGCGATTAAATTGTTGTAAATTTTTTTATGTGTATTTAATTAATGAACACATAACTTATAAGCGGCATTTTTCATATTATTATTAGATTATCATTACTGACCTACAACTCTTACCTTGCACAAACAGCAAAAACGATCACAAGCACGTCATTTGTAATTTGTAGTCAGCATTAAACTGGAGTGAGGAGTACTTCGATTCTCGAGGTTTCAACGTGAAATAAAACAGAAAATGTTTATAAATATAAATCTTGACCTCCTAACATTTGAACTTCCGGTCAAGAGCAAGATTAGATTATCAAAATAGCTAGGAAAAAAATCACAAATACTATAAATTATTTATTATAGGTACGTATTATTATTTTTTCGGCTCTTATGTCGTCTTATTTACCATTCAATATTAATTGCTCGTTTAACCATCAAATTATTTTTTGTTTTCGTAAAAAAAACTTTCTTCCTAAAATATGTATAGGTATAGAATCACAACAAAATTAAAAAAAAAAGTTTGGGAAGCTCTGATTGTTTTTTTTTTTCACATTTCTACATAACTTAAAAAAAATAGCAATGTATTATTAGCATCGTTTCGTATTAAATTATTGACGTGACAACGTCTTAAATTAGGTTGCGACTGGGAGTCACTTATGAAAAAGTGTAACGCTCGGTAACGTTACGATGAGTCACCGAACGAGAGAGAGGCCCGCCGAATGCCTTGTGTCTCTCTCCCACTCAACTATGATCGAGAAAAAGACGTTGTCACGTAAAATCTTCGCCCGTAAAACCGACTTTACAGGCAACCATTTTTTTTACTTTAATAGCGCATAACGAAACTCCGAAAAAGATTTATGAGATCAGAGAAAATAATTAAATACCATTAAATACCTACTTCTTTGCTATAACTTTTGTCTATGGTCAGTACCAACTGCACCACAGAACAGCACCATCCAAACAGCTGTCAAACGTCAATTTGAAATTGACATCGGTGGTAGTCTGTAATCTCTGCTCGCAGGTAACTCCGAACTCGCAAGTTTCGCAGCAAGTTTCATTTTACAATAATCAACCGTTTAATGGTTTTCCTTGAATAATTTATTCTGTTGCAGTATATATTTTATTTACATTCTACACGCTAGTGTCCAATGTGTAACAAATTAATAAATAGCAAGAAATGTGTGTCAGTGTTTCGATATTGTAAATAAAATTTCAGGGAATACCTTGGACTGTTTACCCTTCAAGTAGCGGTAAATAGGGTAAGTAATTGAAATAAATACGTAATTATTGGCCTTCAGGGTATATTCCTAACGTTAGTAACTACCCAGTCTTTAATTTGTTAAAGGATAGAAAGTTATACAATAAAAATTACTGCGTACATTATTATTTATGCAACGGGAGTAAAAAACGCACATTAAAATATATTTTTCTTTCATTCTTTGGAAATATTCTTGTTTGTATAAAGAATAAACGAATAAATTAGCATAATCGCTCACTTATTTAAATAACAAAAAATATGAATCCATCATAATTGGTAATTTTTTCTCTAATTTATAGAAATCGATTAAAATTTTCGCATAAATATAATAATTTATGTTCAAGAAGCACAAGAAAAGCAAAATTCTAATCTATTATTCTGCTGAGACAATTTAATTCATGTGAAGAGAATATAGAATATTGACTTATTGTTAAAAAAAGTAGTTAATAATTCATACATTAAATAATTTAATTTAATACACCATGTTCTTTTATTCCAACAGAAGAGATCACGAAATACTTGATTTTTAATGTTACAAATTATAAATATACTCATTAGATAGGATTTTGTATATTTTTCTGAGAAATAACATTTTGTCATTCATGCTGATTACCATTTCTATGCATGAAACAATCATGATTTATTATAGCTATATTTTTAAGAATAACTATGAATAGGTAATACATTAAAAAATGAAAGAAATAAATTATTTATTTAATAGCACATAGCCTCACATGAACAGTGCAATTACAATACAAAACATACTTATCTACAATAATATTATAAAGAGGAAAACTTTGTTTGTTTGTTTGTAATGAATAGGCTCATAAACTACTGGACCGATTTAAAAAATTCTTTCACCATTCGAAAGCTACATTATCCAAGAGTAATATAGGCTATATATTATCACGCTAAGACCAACAGGAGGAGCCACGCGGGTGAAACCGCGCGGCACAGCTAGTACATAATATAGTAAATACACATTGAAGTTGTGGTCTGTGAAATATAATGCAATTAAAAGGGGATATCACTTGGAATACCTGAAATGTAACAATGCAGCATCGATTTTCAGAGATATGTGATGTTTGTGATTTTCGTAGATGCCACAGGCATTTACATTACTTTTTGACCAGTGCATCTCTGTTTGAAAAAAAAATAAAAAAAAAGACGTGTGGCACTCGGGGACTGCCGCGGTAAAGCTATTGCATGCTATGCCTTCAAGCCACACCTCCGCGCCCGTCCCCGTGGGGAGCGTGAGGTTTTTTCGTTATGGAATTTCTCAATTCGATCCCCGCGCTCAAGGCCCGCGATAGAAGCTATGCAATAGCTTAATTAATGCTCCAATCCTGTTGGTTGTAGTATGATATATAGCCTTTAACCTTCCTTGATAGATTTAAATTTGAACCACTACTGTCAGAGATTAGCTTATTCCTAGAAAATACCACAAACTTTTCATGTTATTATTAATTTTGATAATATTAATGAATTTTTATCAACTTAAATACAAACAGTATTTTTTAGTTATCAGTTCAGTTATTCCTTCAAAATTCAAGGAAAGTCTTGATTAAATGATACTGAAAAATGATTTCAATTTATTATTGATAATCTTGATCTAAACGACATAAGTGTGCTTTCAAATACAGATATAACTAATAATCATTTATAATTTTGTATGTGTGATGGATAATTAATTTTTTTAATTGTATATGGTAAATGTTAAAAATATGTAATGACGATTCGAAAGAGCTTCTAAAAGAAGTCTAATTGAATAAATAAATGTTTGAGTTTTGAGTTTTTTTTATAATAAAATTTTTTGCGATATGATTAATCATTCAAGCACCAGAATAATAAGATAAGCATTTATTATTAAGTTATTAACATATTTTATATTTATATAGTTATTGTTGGATTTTACAAATAATAGGTATTGTGTCATTGAGATAATATTACTACTTATGGAGGAGACACCACAAACAAAATCTGTGCGCCATTTTTTTGCTCTAACTAAGTTTTAAAAATTATTATCTAGTTAGGTACTTACTGATGAAAGTTATTCCTTTGCACTTTTCTGTATTATTTGTATTATTTGTGCTATATCGTAACACACACGAAGGCATATTTGATGCGTTTCACTTTAAAACCATTAAAAAAAACCGCTCCACCACCACTGTTCCACTCAACATACGCCATGTGGCGTATGTTGAGTGGAACATAAGTGATGTAGGCGGTGTCGTCTCCATATTAATATTATCTCAATGTATTGTGTACATTTTCCTCATAATATCATAGACACACAAATATAATCTAGAATATTTTAATTAATAGTTTTCTGATCATGACTTCCTTGTTGAAAGAAATCCCCATAGGAAAGACATGTTTCACTGCCATCAAAAGTAGCGTATGTAACTATCTCAAGACAAAAAAAATAATAATAATTGCTCTGTTGTGATGTAAAGGAATGACAAAAATTTTGCATGTATCTATACTTATTATAATATTATAAAGCTGGTATGTTTGTTTGTTTGTAAGTACGTGCTAATCTCAGGAACTACTGGTCTGATTTGAAAAATTAGTTTGGTGTTAGATTTATCAAGGAAGGCTATAGGCTATATCATGACGCTAAGACCAACAGGAGCAGAGTAATAAGGGAAAGACTGCAGGGCACAGCTAGTTGGTAAAAAATTGTTCTTTTTTCTCAGGATTTGAACACAACATTACACAAGGCTTCTTAGTTGTTAATTAACATAAAAAATACCAAAGAGGTGTTAATTCTTATCAAGAACTATAGTCATAAATAGTATTCATTAAAAAGTAATTAAAACTTAATGTAGTATGTTTAGTATCCAATTATGTTTTACATGCAATAAAAGTGTTTCCTTTATTTCATTAGGTATTTAAATTACTTTATTTCAATGCTAATTTGCATGAATTAGAAATAAATGTTTTTCAGTAAGATAAATAAGTCATTTTACTTACTACTATGTACTATTTATTTATTACTAGATGCGCTTCGCAATTTCACCCGCGTGGCTCCGCTCCTGTTGGTTTTAGCGTGATGATATATAGCCTTTATCCTTCCTCGATAAATGGGCTATCCAACACCGAAAGAATTTTTTAAATTGGACCAGTAGTTCCAGAGATAAGCGCATTCAAACAAACAAACTCTTCAGCTTTATAATATTAGTATAGATTTATACTAGCTTCTTGTTCAGGATTTGTCTAGGTTTATTTTAACCTTATAAACATTTACTTTAATATTTTATAGTTATTAGTTAGTTATACTTATCATGGTACAACAATAGAAGTAGAGCATAAATAAAAAATGTTGCAAGAATTGAAAAACCTATTATTTTTGAAATTTTGTGAGACAATTAATTAAATAAAAAATTCCTTTTAACACAAACCAAGTTACAAAACTATAGTTTTCATTTCTACAATCTGTATTTCAGAGTCAACAATGAAAAAAATGTGGTACAGATCAAGAAAAAACCAACTTGTTATAACAATATTACTTATATTTTCCTTATTTTATTACATATCTATAAGTAATAACTTACATCGAGAACCAAACTTGGATATAACAAGAAGGTAAGTGCCTATTTGTGGTGATTAATTTTATTTACACAAGCATGCTAGAAAACACTATCATTTCATTGTCATACATTTCACACTAATTCTCACATAATATTCCGAGCTTTCTCACGAGCTTCCTCGAAAACTTCCTTTAAAACTCTTTTATATAAATATTTCTCTAATTTGGCTTTTCCTTCTAAATAAATATGTATGTATTATATTCCCTCTTCTTTTTCATATAATATGTATTTAGTTTATTCTCTATTATCTTTACTTTTATTGCCGCCCGTGTACCTATAAATCATTAATTCATTATCCTTTACCTTGGGCAGCCTGGAAGAGATCGCTGATAAGCGATAAGGTTGCCTTATGTGCTATGCATGTTTTCCATTTCTTTTAATATTATGTAATGTAATGGTACATAAAATAGTTAAATAAATAAATATATTATAATTAGTCAATTTTGTATAAACAGTAAAGACTTGCTGTATAGGTCCTAATTTATTTACAAGAATGTAGTTACAAACATTAAGCATGGGTCGTGTGTTTGCGACCTATTTAGATAATTGAGATTTCAGGTATTGATTAATCTTTTTTATTTTTATTATTAACTGTCAATCGTTGAAATATGTCAGATAATGTATGTATGTATGTTTTATGTTTAAAACACGTGGTGATAATGATAACACATGGCATGTGTTTTTACTTAATTAATTTTTATTATTATCTATCGATAATTATTATAATATCTATATAGACAACTACTTATTAGTTATATCTTTATTTCTTGGTATTGGGTAAAGATAAAACTATACCTATAAATACGATAAAATATATTGATGAAAAAATGACTTGGTCATGAAATAATTTTGTACTGACCTAATAATTTTTTCGAGCGAACTATCTTTCTCGTAAGAATATCACTTGCCTGCGTGTGAAAGTTTATTCAGAATTGGTCAAGCCGTTTCGTAGATTGCTATTTTTCTTTAGATAGGTACCGTGTTGGTATAACTTCATAAAAATAAAATTGTTATTTAAACATTAGTTACCTAACTACCTACTAACTGACTGAACACAAAAATTTGAATAATTTGTTTACGCAGTCACAGTTATTCAATAACAAATAAACATGCAGTAGTAAGTAAAAAAATACTAAATATTTAAACCTGAGAAATAGGTTTAGATACATTTATTTTCAAAGAAATGAATATTTTGTCAGTTTTTACTTTTTACACGTTAAGATACCTATAATTCAGTAAGTGTATGCTATCGATTCTTAAACGAAACGACAACATTAAGAATATAATATGCTATATTAGTGCAAAGTGTCATCAAAATCCGTTCAGTAATAATTTATGCGTGAAATGTAACTATTTGCGCGTTTATAATAACAGGATAAGCAAGGTTCTGTAAATATGTCTGTTTATAAATTACTACACAACATAAGTAAAAACCATCTCAATGTTTATAAATGATAATGTCTATTTTAAAAATTCACTCAAATGGATTCATCCATTCGAGAGCTACACAAACGCAGATAAATTTTATTTAACAATCTTTTTCGTCGACATTTAAAATTCTCTATACTGCGGTGTTACTATTATGAAAATGCCCTTGAAAAATTGTGATTTTCCACAAATTACCATGTAATTTAGAATCGGTATAGCACAATGGTTATTATTCTTTGTTATATTTTACGTTATTATATAGCTACGTTATTGTTATTTTATAATAGCTTTCCGCCCGCGGCTTCGTCCGCGTTTTCCAGGAAAAACCCGTATAGTTCCCGTTTCTGTGGGATTTCCGGGATGGAATCTATCCTATGTGTTAATCCAAGTTACCCTCTATGTGTGTGACAAATTTCATTGTGATCGGTTCTGTAGTATTTCCGTGAAATAGTAACAAACATCCATACATACATACTCACAAGTTTCGCATTTATATAATACTAGCGGTCCGCCCCGGCTTCGCCCGTGGTACATGTTTACGTTTTCTCTACATAAGAACCATCCTCGTACTTCCAGGAATATAATAAAAAAAGAATTATCGAAATCGGTTCAGCCGTTCTCGAGTTATGCGCTTACCAACACATTTTGCGATTCATTTTTATATATAAGAAGATTAGTAGGACTAGATTCTATTAGTCCATGGTAGGACTAAGTAAGGTACGCAGAAAGACTAATTAGTAAGGAACGCGACTTCGTCCGTAGGTGTTACTGAAAAACCTTAACGCCTTGATATAATGTCTAAAGACAACCTGATGTACTTTAAAATTTTGTGAGAATGGACGAACGTTTCCTCAATTATGCCAGAACGGTTGAATAGATCTGCATGAGATTAATCTACTTACATGTTTTATCGCGAGACGTGGACTTCGTTTAAAGAAAATTCATGCAGTACTTTTACATAAAAATCCCTTCAAGAGGATATACATAGGGCCAGGACAATTCTATATATGTACGAGTAACTATTAAATACTGTATTATGTATCACTACATAGTATAAAACAAAGTCGCTTTCTCTGTCCCTATTTCCCTATGTCCCTTTGTATGCTTAAATCTTTAAAACTACGCAACGGATTTTGATGCGGTTTTTTTTAATAGATAAAGTGATTCAAGAGGAAGGTTTTAGTATATAATTAATTAGGTTTTAGACAAAGCGGGCGAAGCCGCGGGCGGTAAGCTAGTAGTGTATAAGTAACGATAAGGATAAGAAATGGTGTTGCAACGAATTCCATTATTTATGCTTTTTAAAATTACATTAACGATACATAGTTTTCATACTGAATTATGTAAAGTATGATTAGACTGTTGAAATTCAACCGTCACACTAAAACCTCTCCCCCTTGTTTCCACTGCACATATCGATGAAATACACATTCGACAAATCCGCATTGTGATACGGGAACCACGATATATGTAGCCGAGCGATTCGTGGAGGAAACACTTTAAAATACATACGAGAAGGCGACCATGAATGGATATCTATCAGCGGTTAGATAGATATATACATATAACTAGTGGTCCGCCCCGGCTTCGCCCGTGGTACCTACATGTTTAAACTATCCTATCTCTCAAGTTGGATCGAACTGCACATGGTGTGCGAATTTTATTATAATCGGTTAAGTGGTTTAGGAGTCCATTGAGGACAAACATTGTGACACGAGATTTATATATATTAGAAGAAGATAATAGTTTATTCAGAGAACATAAAACTTATAAGTTAAAAGCAATTCATGAATTAACTTACGCAGACATATACATGTAAAATATATGCAATATAGTTAAAGCATTCAATTATTACTTCTATTTACATGCATGAAATAAAGACATGTTAAGCAATGTAAGGATCGAAACCACACTCTCAGGTGTAATTGTTAACACACACAGACTGACACAGGTATTTTATTGCACATAATATGATACTAGTAATAAAGTACTTACTTCAATGATTACAACCGAATATAATATGTTAAATCTTATAAAAAACCTTTATCTAGATACACTTCCCCACATATTTTAATACTTTAAACCTATAATCACAGACATACACAATTTCCCATCAACCCCTTTTTAGTTTAGTTTTCTTTTGCTATTTGCATGTATATTAGTTGCTCGTTTCCATTTTAGTGATGGTATTGTGGGTGAAATTAATCATCATTCCGTTGTTAGACCGCATTGGGACCAAATTAACACGCCAGCTAATCTTAACAGGTAATGGTTTTATTATGCTCGTAGTGTTGCTTATAACCCCTTACTGTAAACCCCTAAAGTGTGATTTGAACCCCTATTCACAGTTATAGTATGTATATGTATCTGGTTATAATAATCACATACAGTTATATATATCTGGACTCTATACCGATCTAATTGGTTACTTAACAAAACAAATATTACTTGTTTTTAATTACGCTTACAAACGATTCTAGTAATAGGTGGCCATTCGGTTAGTCGGCGTTTGGATATTCGATGTTCTACTGAAACTACTACTTTTTTTGTATGTTCTACTTTTTTGTCATGAAAAAAAATGAATACACAAAGCTATTATAAACATCATCATAATAATTTACAGCAAGTAACAGCTAGTGTTGATATAAAAAACTATGTTACTTAAAGTTCCTAAGTTTAGGGGTTTCTAGTAATACATTAGGGGTTGTGAGTAATATATATTTTTAGTTAATTTGCACATCATTCAAACGCATGTTAGAATCACTGGTGTATTTGATACAAAATAATATTATGTACTATGTGTAATATAATAACGTATTAATGATTCTCAATGTTTTTTTTTTGCTTTTAGTTAATCAAAAATTTAAGTTGATATGTATATGTGTGACTTATATATTTAATGTATTTTAAAGGTTGAATTTTTCAATGCTCTTATTTATTAAAAAAAGTTACTGCTAATTTTGAAATGAAACTTATTAAGGCGCGTCGAGATTAAAATTTCAAGGTCGTGTCACGACAACACCGTCACGTCATGTAGTAAGGCGACGATTTTGGTATTTTAGAATCTTGCCAAAGAAGTTTCACTTCTGACAGGTGTGCTCGTCACATACTTTTTTTGTTATTTTATTAGAAAATAAAAGCATTGAAACTTCAACTCTAGTAATGGCATGATTAATTGTGTTATTAAAGATTTGTATTTTTTTTCTTTCCAGAAATTCTGTAATAGAGTGAGTATGCATTGATTTGCTTTCTTTAGAATTTGAACGCTTTCTATGACTATATGCTTTGGAGTTTCTTTTGCATATGAGTAGTAATAGCATTGCAAATAAACTTATAAGGTGAGATTATGATAGTTTATATTATACTTATTTAAATATTATATAAACATTTAAATATTATATCATTTCTGGTAAACGAATATGTTTAGATAAGAATTTGGTAAAACATAAGCATGAAAGTTGGGTATACATTCTTTCACATGATCACAATTTTTAATATCAAATATGTTTACATATTTGACTCTTAAATTCAAAAGTCACACTTTATTAGTACATAAAAAACATCATTTTAAAACAAAGAAAACTATAATCATCGCTATTGTACCGCGAATGCAGGTTCGAATCCTGCCCCATGATCGAATTATTTATATTCTTAATAAAATAAATATGTAGTTATCTAACTACTTAGTTTCCATATGAATTTTTTTTTCAAAAACAATCACTTAAAAATTTCCACACGAGAATTATATTTTTTAAATACCATATAAGACATTATTTCAAAAATACGTCACCAAAAAGTTTTCTCAATCAAAAAAAAAGTTACCCAAAGCCAAAAATGACAAAAAACACCCACCGTTACAGATACATAGAGAAGCGGCTCGAAGAAGCGCTACAACAGGACAAAGGCACCGGGTGTGAGATACCCCACCTCGATCCATTCGCGCAGGAGGTCACTAAGTTCGATAAGGAACTGCCAAAAGTTGTTTGTGAGGGACAGGATTGGGTTAAGTGCTATGTGAGTATGGAAAAATGTTTAAAGACATCAGTAAACCTACTAAAAACGTAAAAAAATCATACATCAACTGGTTTAGAAAGAAAAAATGTAAAAAATAAACAACTAGACTCAAAACAGTCAGAATTGTCCGTATTAAAACTCTGCCTGAGTCTTTATAGGGAGGTTTTGAGTTTTCTAATGAGCGATACAATAGAATTAAAACGTTATTGATACGAAATAAGGTGTTAATTTTAATGCAACGCATAATTCTGTTCATGCGTCTAGTTGTTTAGAGTACGTCATTGAAAAAATTATCACGGTCACGGTAATAGGGAATATGCATAAAATTTGAACATTATAATGAAAAGGATTTTTTATTTATTTACTTATTATTTAAACCCCTAAAATAATATTCAAAAAGTGCAAAATAAGGGAGTGAAATTCAAACTTCCAAAACGCGCCACCACTGGTCGAACAAAATGTGACGTCATCTGACAAGACATTGTATTCATCACTCCACAGTAAACACTAAGGTAAACACACTGGACGTGTCATGTGACGTCACGCAAAGCGCGCGCAAAATGGCAGCGTTTGAACTGCTTAAATTTTTTAAAAGTTTTAAATTTCATTTATAAAAATATCTAGAGTATTTTGAAGCCCATTAATATTTTTTTCTACGTTATAGAATAGTAAACTATTAATTTAAGACAAAAAAGAAAAACATGAATATTCCCCATTGTCATGTTCATGGCTTTGCCCATAGTTAAAGTCATCTAAATTAATATTATCAAGAGGAAACATTTGAGTTTTTGTGTGTATGTCTGTTATGCGACAAACCTTCTGGACCTTTTTTCAAAAATTCACCACTAGAAAGCTACGTCTTTATCGAGTAGCATAGGTTTTCTCAAGTAAAGCCGGAGATTGAAGCAAGTATATTTTTAGTTTTTTTATCCAGTATATAATATTTTTATTTCTTTTAATTCACAGCTATCACAATGCAAAGTGGTACCAGACATTTTAGCAACTACCCGCGACATTATATGCACTTACAACGATATTTTGTACGAAAGTGACAAAAAATACACCATTGGACCCCCCACGGAAGTTAAAGGGGGGAATCCATACGATCTGGTGAAAAGTGATCATGTGAAAATCAAATGTACTGGAAAACATGAGAATAGGTGAGTTTTATTGAAGTTATTTTAAAGTAGAGGTTGCTTGGATGAGATTGTTGATTAGTGATAAGTTTGACAGTGTGTTACTAACTAAAAATTCAGCAACTAGCCTCACTTATAAAAAATATATTACATTGTATACAATGTGCTGTTTTTCGTTTTCTATTTCACTTATTCATAATAGTCTAAGATCCCACTGCAGGATCAGTGCGTTCATCGGTTTTTTGCTGAAAACCGAATTTTTATGTATATTTATAATTAGGCGAATATATATCGACTAGGTTGCCAGTCAAAATTTGGCCGCAAGCATGTTTAATTAAAATTTTTCTAATCGATTTTTGGGAAAAAAATTCGTTCA
>CAJQZN010016567.1:0-15136 GCA_907164685.1 Colias eurytheme | reverse complement strand
TTTTAGCCACGGGCCTGCGGTTACACTTAAGTTTAGCCGGCTAAAGATAGAACAAACTAACATTAACACCTCGTCGAAAATAAACCTAAGTTTAGCCGGCTAATCTTAAGTTTATGTTCTCACCTACCTTTAGCCGTGACATATATATATAAAAGAAAGTCTGTATGTTCCAACACTTATAACTCGAGTTCTACTGAACCAATTTTCATGGTTTTAGATTCGTTGGATTTGTCTCCGTCCAGAAAAGAAGAATAAATCATAAAAACAACAAAAACTAGACGAATAAATATTTTCCCAAAATTTTGATTTTCGTACATGTCAATCATTAGGTTGTCAATCCTGTCAAATACGGAAAATAATGTTTGACATTCATGCGTTCAAAAATGTATTATGTGTAAAATAATAAAAAATTAAAAAGGGTGAATAAATATTGTTTGTATCTATTTTAAAATCAATTATTAAAAAGTGCAATAAAAGCAGATACATAAAAATTCCTCAAATGTTTGTGTTTACGCGTGTTTTCAGAAATTAATAAGGTATTTTTGGTGGGGAAACTAACCAAGAAGTTTAGTTCGATTAATTATTAAAAAAATTCTATAAAAATGTAAAAATTCTGACAATTATTTGTTGCGATTTCGTTGACTGCGTCAACAATATTGTTATCAAATTGCTATAAACAAGCTAAATTGCGTTTTGAAGATTACATCCATTTATGCGATGCAATTAGCACAGAAGAAGGTGCAGAAAATGTTGGTCTATTGATTATTTTACCGGCGACATACACAGGTAGCCAAAGTGAATATGCGCAAGATGCAATGACATAATAATATGTTCGTCATTATGGTCGGCCAGATTTATTCATTACATTTTTATGTAATCCGAAATGGATGGAAATTATTCAACTGCTGCTTCTCGGACAAATATCAAGTGATCGGCACGACATCACCACACGTGTTTTCAAGCAAAAAATCCGATCACTGATGAGTTACATTAATCGAACACATCTTTGGGATTATTATGGATGTATTCAATCGAATGACAACAATCTGGCTTGCAGCATGCACACATTTTAATTTGGTTAGTCGAAAGGATTCGGGCAGATCTAGACCGACATAACGTTGTTATCACGAATATGATTCATGGACCGTGTGACACCATCAACCACCAATCACCATGCATGGTTAACAGTGAGTGTACCAAAAGGTATCCACGAAAATTGATGGCAGAGACCATCACAGGCAACGATGGTTACCCACTGTATCAGCGTCGATCTCCCAATGATAATGGTAAAATTATTATCACAACTAAAGTGAAACGAAACGATGGCGTGGTCGATAATAGTTAAAGAATGAAAAGAGTTAATCCATGCTGCACAAATTATTAAAATTCAGTCATTTTTCTCTGAGACGTGTTTGAAGTAATAAAATAAAATACTATTACATATCAATCCATATAAATATTTATTTTGTATCATTGTATTACGTTCATCAAAGCCTAAATTAGTTCAGCTAAAAGGTAACACAACATTCATTGACAGGGCGGTACAAAGTTCGCCGGGACAGCTAGTATGTTATAATTACGTGACATGGGTACCAAGAATTAATGCAATTTTTAGTGTTCTTTAAACTAGTATGCATCAGTTAAATAAATTCCAACGTAGACTTAAGTAGTTTATAGAACTTATCCAAGACAGTTCAAAACCACGTATAGAGCTAAAAAATATAGCGGAATTAAAAAGAATTTATACATATCTGGTCGACCAAGTAACAGGATACCATACGGAGACACAATAACATGTATTCGACCGCACCGCTAATGTGCGGTCTACATTTTTTGTTCTACACTTATTTAACGAGACCCGGGAGAAAGGTACTTGATTGATTCACTGGTATTTTTTCATTTACGAATTGTTTTGGAACGTGAGAAGTACAGTTGAGTATTGAGGTTTCTTCTTGATATCGTAGACGTCATGGGGCTTATAACATAACTAGTGCTCCGCGGTTTTACCCGCAGTGCTCCGCTCCTGTT
Organism: Colias eurytheme; assembly: GCA_907164685.1. Classification (NCBI taxonomy): domain Eukaryota; kingdom Metazoa; phylum Arthropoda; class Insecta; order Lepidoptera; family Pieridae; genus Colias; species Colias eurytheme. The sequence goes on along the minus strand of CAJQZN010016567.1, from coordinate 13,108 downwards.
GGTCTTAGCGAGATGATAGGTACCTACTTATATAGCCTTCCTCGATGAATGGGCAGTTCCCGAGATTAGCGCGTTCAAACAAATAAACAAACTCTTCATCTATAATCTATACATATAATAAATCTGTACAAGGGTCAATTCTGTACATTGAAAATATTGAAAAAATAAATAGCAGGGGGTGTTACTGGATCGATACCAAACCCAAATATGTGATTAAAAAATTTTTTGTCTGTCTGTCTGTCTGTCTGTCTGTATGTGAAGACATCACGTGAAAACTAACGGTTCGATTTCGATGAAACTTGGTATAATTATACCTTATATCCTGGGCGTAAAATAGGATAGTTTTTATCCTGGAAAAATACGTAGAAAAAAAAATAATCTTAATTTTTCAGAGTCGCGGGCGGAAGCTAGTGTTTAATATTAATTGACAAAAAAATCCAATTCAGCCCAAAATAAGGAAAAGCTATTAAAAATATAATTACTTACTCTAAATAAGGACTTTAATTATAAATAAAGTAAACAGTAAACATATTGCAAAATGGTTTTTGCAATATGTTTACTTTATTTATAATCCCAGAGAAAAATCCCTGAGACTTATACCGTCTAAACCCTCAGGGGAATCCTGAAATTACTAAAACATTAAAGCATACAAAGTATGCAGTCACCTTTACTTAACACAAGACAAACCGTTAAGCTGAGATCAACCGACAATCATGATTTGCGCATTTTGTATGCATACTTACTATACGCATGTGATCCATCAAGAGATATTCTATGTACCATGATATAAATTTTAAACTTCATATATACTCGCTTATGAGCCTGGAAATAAATTTTACAATAATGTTACGCTATGGTTCCTGATAGAAAAAAGTCGATTTTATAATAAAAATTTGTTGCATCTTCTCGGTATAAAATACAAATTGTTTTAAATAAAACAATACATAAATACAAATAAAGTATCCCATGGTTCTGTTAATACATAAAAGACGGGTCCACACAGAGCGAGCAGCCTCGTGAAGCGTTTGCTGCACGCCGCAAGCTCAGTGTATGGACGTGGCTTGCCGAGGATAACGCCATGCCATTTTCCTCGGCCGAGCCACGTCCATATTCTGTGTAGACCCGCTTAAGCACTTAAAAATTGTTCTCTATATCTTCGCACACACTACTCCAGTGCCTTACACATCTAACCGTATCCCTTTAGATAAAATATCTATCAAACTTTCTAACACAATAGAGGGCGGCGTAGTCGTGACTCAGGCCCTCCCCAGCTGACTCATAGAGCCTTATTATAGCCTCTGCAACAAATACATTGAAATCTCGCTTCAAGTTCAATCAAATCATTAATTTATTATCAACATTCTAACAACCAAGTAACGACCCTCTTCTTAAGGGTTCAGGCTGTGGTTCAGGGTAATGCTACAAGATTCTCTATGTAATAATTAACTTTTAGTAATAATTGTCTTTTAGGAATTAAGGGCTGATTTTTCAATCCTTGGTTAAAAAAGTAAACTTGGTTATTCGTCGAATAATGTATGTACCATTTTAAAAACGTATTCTAATTGCCCGTATTTGAAAGTTTACGTGACATTTTAATATTATCGTGTAATAATTTATTCGACGGATAAGTTTTAACCAGGCATGAAAAATTGGCCCTAATTGTATCAGTTAAATGGTTATGAAATAACTACTAAAAACTACGGGAAAATGCGTCATTTTTAAAATTCCATTTCATACTTTTCCTGTTCATAATTTGCTACAAAATTTTTACGTAGTCGGTAACTACTATATGACTAATAATATAACTACACTTTACCTCTACCGTGACATTACAATACCGTTACATAATAATTACTATAATCAACATAATCAACCACAAGTTGAATGTTGTTTACCTTTGTAGGAGTTGCATCACCTAACAGCCTACAAAGATGAGCTCGTAGCTCGTAGTACAAAAATCCTCGATCTTCCTTAAGTAAAGAAAATCTGCAGTCGCCACAATATGAGATGATGTATTCTATGGGGTGTTAAGAGATGGACTTTTGCCTTTTATTATAAGAAAAATATGCACATACAGCATCAATTGCAGGCTGCAGCCAAATTTAAAATATCAGCACCTGTCGTATTTTAGACCGAAATTTTATTTGACCTAGGCTGACATTTATCTGTTGTAACGGCACTTACTCCCACTTAAAAGAGACAATAGAAGCAGTTAAACTAAACCTGTGGCGCTATTCATAAGGCGGGTATCCACATAGCGAGCATCCTCGCGAAGCAATTGTAACACGAAGCACCTTGTTCAGTGTGGACGTGGCTCGGCTGAGAAAAGCGCGTCTGTCCTGTCCTCGTCCAAGCCACGTCCACACTGCCAGTTTACGGCCAGTGTGGACGTAGCTGTTTCGGGCATTTCTTCTCGAGGCTGCTCGCTCTGTATGGACCTGTTTATAGTCTCATAGTATACAATATCTATCAAACTTTCTAGCACAATACAGGGCGTCGCTGTCGTGACTCTGGCCCTCCCTAACTGAGTCATGCGACCTTATTGCATCGCGGATGTCGCATAAGAATTTTCCAGATCTTTATTCGTCATTTACTCAGAAATATATTATATGAATGGTAATGAGATACTCGTATAAAGATTATTTAATTTACCACAACCGTTATCTTTACCCTGTATTTGTGACGTTTCTGCGAGTTAAACGAAGTTTTTTTTTTCTGTTTATTCTGGATTCTTGTTCAATCTATGATCTACATTATTGTAGATATTGCACTCATAAAGTTAATCGTGTGTTTTTTACTCATTACTCATGTACGTTTTTACAACTGTTTTGAATGGAACAAATTGACAGTTTTTAGAATTGTTTGAATCAAATTACCATCATCTTTTTACCAAACCTATTTATAACATCTACCTTTACTACTATCTTTGATAGTTAACGATAAGAAGATACTTTTAAACCTTACTGGAGCCGGGACTGGCATGTTGTATATAATTCTAATCAAAAACCTAACAAAAATGATGTATGCTAATTTGCTTTCAATGGATACGAAATTAAATTAACTTCTTTTCTTTTTAAACATTATACTTACAAGTCGTTGGGAATAATTTAATCTAAATTATGTATCTATTACTTTTCTCGACGTTTTTTCTACCGTTCAAAATTCTTTAACCAATTTAACCGCAGCAACCCACTATAACTAATATAATTATATCAAAACAATTTTCGTCTAACACAAAATTATAAATTAGGCACACCGTTACACTATAAATTATTATAAGGGTCATAATGGCGTGTGCTGAATCGTGAACTTGTTCCATCTCTCTTGCAGTATCGAGATGAGTTACAAGCGGTTATTAACCTTAGGTCATATCGTACATGACTAAGCTTAAGGTTGCGATGGCCGAGTCTAGACGGATTCGTTATGCAAAACTTTGGTATTTCAACTATTTCCCTGTTGTTCACATAAATGTATTCCGTCTATTTTATACATTGTTGCTTGGGAATTGAATACATTTGAATTTTGGCAACGATCAGTTATAATGTGTGGACTGTGGTTTCTATAAAGTCTTCGAGGTATTGAATATTAAAGAAATGAAAACAACTTTTTATGGTTTTGTATCAAGTTTTACTACAATGACAATTTCGCCCCAGCTTTTATGAACCAAGCGTCATCATTGATGAGTAACCAAAAGATCCACGATCTACCTAATTAGTATTAAGGAAAAACTTAAAAAAGACCAATCATATACAAGTTACATTCACTAGCTGCTCATGTAGCTAAGTGACATGACGTGTCATCTTTCCTCAATCAATCCCATAAGGATCGATAAGGAGTGGAATTTCCGGCATCTTTTTTCTCAATAATTATGGGCAAATTCCAGGAAAATAGGAATAGGGAGTGCATGGGAACGTCCGCTTCTGTTTAACTTTGTACAAGATAAAAAAGAAATGGAAAGCTTTTCCTATGGTCTAAAAAAATGTGTGTGTGTAGGTACTAGTGTACACACGTCTTATTTTTCAAAAAATAATTTACTATATGCAACTTTACAGAAATACGTCGAATCACGCGTGGTAGGGATAAGAAAAAGATGGCGCGTAACGGAAAAATGTCACGCGTAACGAAAAAATGTTACACTAAATTTTTTTCCAACCCCGATAAAGAAGTTTCACTTCAATAAAAATGGAAGTAAAGAAGAAGAATGGAAGGTAAGAAAGAATTCGAATGCTTTAACCGAACCAAAAACACGAAAATACATAAAACGAAATATTAGACTAAAGTTGTTATGCTAAGGAAAATTTTGTACAGAGTCTAGATTTCACATAGGCTACCTTTCTTCCTAGCTCCAGCTAATAGTCTATAAAAAAACGTATACGTGACATAGCAAATGTTGCAATCCTTCACGTAAAGATAATCCTAGGATCTCTAAACTGTATTGTACTTTCATAGAACACATAAACCTCGTTTTGAGAGCAAAATAAAATTTTTAGTACTTTTCATGGTACCTTAAGTTTATTCAATGGTCGAGATAAATATAATACTTTGATCTTTGATCCATATCGCAACATTACTAGACGTCATTTTTTTATTCAATGCAAAAACGTGAAAGACACTCCAGTTTAATTCTTTGAACGTACAGTCAGATACAAAAATATTGGCGTATAAATTATTTTATACTTTTATTTGACAATTGAAATTATTTAAAAAATGAGGGCTCAGAAAAAAATATAAACTCTTTAAAAATCTTGGATTAATACCACAATTTTTAAATACACAAACCGCGAACCTTTTCACGTATTAAAAGTAACAAACAAAAAACAAAATTCAAGAGATTTCACTCTAGCCCTTTACAGCACTTCAATAGTATAAAATAAATATTTATAGTGTAAATGTAGTAACATTTTAAACGTCTTTGATAAAAGTCGTGCTGCAAAATAAATCTTTGTTGAAGAATGCTTGCTTAGAGTGGTAAGAGCAACTTCAAGATTTCTGTGCCTTTAATTTTTATTTACATTTTCTTTTCATATGGCAATCATTTTGTCAAGTATTAACTTTAGAAACGTGTGTGATGGGTAATTTAAATTCATATTAGTTTATCGTAAAATCTAAATAGCTAATCTAGAACTGATTGTTTTTCAGTCATAATTAAAAGTTACGTTAAACTATATACCTACACGTTCTAATTGACATAACAGGAGAAAACGTATATTTCTTGCACGTGACTTGAAATATCATTCTAAAGTAGCTCGCTTCATTATCAATCCTTAATAACCAAAACATAAATTTATGGAAAAAAGACTGGTTCAAAACCTACTAGATAATAAAAAATATTGTTTTTTTTAACTAATCGCTTTATCGCTTAATCTATAATACCTTTATTGATTGACTGTACACGCTTTGCACAAATTCGTTTGATCCATCGACGTTACTTGACTTATAACGAGCGTCCGATTTAAATACCAACAAAAAATACGAAATCAAGTCGGATTTAAATCGAGAAGTCATTGTGTAGGCGGACTTCTTAATAGGGGATGGTGTGAGTCATGAGAAGCATGGCGGTTGTACAAGTATGTATAATCTATATTTTTTCCTATACACAGTAGTGAGGTGGTTTGTTTTAGATTTCATGAAGATGTCCAAAATAGAAATCTTGTGAAGCTACGACAATAATCTACCACGCCAGCCTTTTTATTTTGGAATACCTATCACCACAACATATACCTTTCTTCGTGATGTTTTCCTTATAACGTGTATATGAATTGGAAAACCTAGTCTATCCTCCATCTAGAGACCGTTTAGCTACCTCTTATCTATACTTCTATACTCTATACTAATATTATAAAGAGGAAAGGTTTGTATGTATGTATGTATTTATGGTTTCACGCATAAACTACTGGACCGATTTTGATGAAATCAAAATAATCTTTAGATCCTGAGAAAGAACATAGGCTTCCTTTTATTGCGAAATATGTACCACGGGCGAAGCCGGGGCGGACCGCTAGTAGTCTTTATAAATCTGTTTAAGTGTTCTCTTAAATAAAGCCTCCATTTACAAGTATTATATGAATTATATTAATAAACATCTAATTATACACTTACAAATATTAAAACATTAACATTACGGATATTCTTGTGACTAACACATGTAGTTACGTCAATCAATTCTACTTCAACATGGCTCTTATTTTCGCGTAAATACTATAATAATATTCACAAACATGATGTCATCGGTTAGTGTTATAAAATTGTGATACTAGGAAAAATTAAATTATACCTAAGACAATTTATTTATCACTTTTATTTGTAGACATTTTAAAATATCCAGTCCAACAAGGTATTTATATTTTGGGCTGTATTTTTTCCAGTTTGTTAATTAATTAATAATTTAGTGTTGAAGTAATGCTGTCGTTTATATGTAATATTACAAATATTTCTTTTCATTATTGGTACTAGTCCTCCCATATCATTTCAGATGATATTATAATTAATTATTATTAATAAATGGACTGAAATTCTCCATTGAGTTTATGCGAAAGGCGATTCTAGACACTAGTGACTAGAGGATTAGAATTCATTCATTTGTTAAATCCTACGTATTTTCCCAAATAATAAACGTTGATCACAAAATATGTTAAAGTAACAGAATGAATAAATTAAGAAAAGCATGTACAATAATATAATATCATAATTATTATACGAGCCAATATAAGTGGCTATACAACGAATTAATTGTATAGCCATGTCGACTAGTATTGTTTCTAGCCACTTTATTTATCAAATCTTTCCACAATTCAAACGAGTTTTTTCGAAAATCGCTACACGTTTTGGGGACCACCAAGAAAAGAGCGTACACCTTTCTTGAAGGCCGGCACCACACTCGCCAATCCTCTGGTATTGTAGGTAAAGGCCATTATTCTCTTAACACCAGGTAATTCGTCTGCTAGTTTGCCTTCATATAAATAAGAGCGTGTTAGCCGAGTACACATGTCAGAAGTGAAACTTCTTTGGCAAGATTCAAAGATGAAAAAATGAAAAAAAAATGAAAATGAAAAAAATATTTATTTCAGCAAATATACCAAATTCTTCGCTTTACTCCATGACGGTATCTCCATGACGCGACCTTGAAATTTTATTCAACGCGCGAAGAAGTTTCACTACAAAAGCCTCCGCTCCCGCTACCGCTTATAACTCGCACCACATTCACGTGGGAGGTTGTACCACTACATACGAACCGGCGGCCAACGCATCTGCATCGGCCAGGTCGTCGACCCTCAGATTACCACGGTGAGACCGTGACGTAAGTTTCGCTAACCGAAATACCTGGCCAACGTTTCAATTTGAATCTCAGACATGTTTGTTTTATTTTATATTTTCGTTTGTACGTTACGATTTTCAAGGTTAGTTTCATACGTTTTGAATTCCACGTCGAGTTACAACTTTTAATTTATAAGACTTAGTTATTTAATCTAATTACTACCTTGTTTCATTACTTCTTAGGTCTTGTTCGTCCGTAGAACGTAAGATCTTTAATTACTTGAAGTGTTGTAGTAAAACTTGTAGTTGTAGACAAGCGACATAATGTTATATTTTAATTGGAAAAGCTCAAATCATGTCAAGGCAGAGCAGTTTAATTATTTTTACAGACATAATAAAAAGTTGAATAAAAAATAAAATGTACAAAGTAATAAATTCATGTAATCTGGTTTTTGTTCTTAATTTTTATTATAATAATTGTTCTTTTTTTTGCTACAAAGAGAATAATTTTCTTCACTAACATTTTACTGGACGATAAAGTCTGGAGTGGTGCCACAAACTACACTATGTAACGAATGGGACTTTATAAAAATTCGACTTTGAATAATAGCGGGTTTGACTAATCTCCATCTGTCGCTTCGAAAAATAATCCTGGAGTCGTGAGATTTTAATCAATACAAGATTGAGGGAAAGCAGCTTTCTGGAAAAACGCTTTATAACGTTAAGTACGACTTGCGAACATTTTGGAAGATACTCGCTCTGATAAAAATATAGAAAGGATATTTTTGAAATGCTCTAGAAACTTGTAGTAGGTTTAGGAACACTTTCGTATCAACGATCAATTTTGTATCTGGTTCTTATAGTTTTCTTATGGCTCACCAGAGGACTGGAGGACTATTAAGAAGATATACAGGGTTATATAATATAAAAGGTTCAGTTTTTGTTGGTCATTTTTATTAATTGACATGTCTTCTAATTGAAAACATAAAAAAACTGGGCCCTAGTAGCTCCAATCGAAAAAAAATGATGGAAAAGCCAAAAGCAAAAAGATTTTTATGAAATATCTTTAAAATTCAATATCTCCATAACGGTTAGGTTTCGGATACCATATTATGGGACCAATTCGATCAGAAATGACCTGAATAATAACGTCCTTCAATATTCTGTACGACTTTCCCGGTAACCCTGTATATTATTACATATATTTTTCACTCACTCGTTTTTTTAAAGGTCTTGAAATGCATGGTCCCCTTACTGCAAGGCTCCAGCTTTTCAACCCATACTACACCATTACCATTAAAACAGACAAATTCAAATACAACTCAAATAGAATAAAAACTACGGGCCTACCCGAATGAAATTTTTATGGGACCAATTCGAAACTATTCCGCATCAAACAAAAAAAGAATCACGTAAATCGGTTCAGAAACCTCGGTAACACCGATTACGGTGTACGTATACATAAAAAAAAAATATACCGGCCGAATTGATAACCTCCTCCTTTTTTTGAAGTCGGTTAAAAATACGTTTGCGCCAACTTTATCCCAGCTTTAATTATCCGATTGATAACGTCTCAACCGCTGAAGAAAATTACTGAGCGATCCAACATCATTTTAATTTAACTTCTTCAATTAATAATCTCGTATTAAACAGACGAAGCTGGGGCTACAGGCGATGCGATCCTGATTACAGTGCACGACGATCATTAGTTTAAGTTTAATTAACGTCGAAAATGTTCATTTAACTTTGAGGCTTTATCTTGAATAGGCGTATCTATTTGTTAAATACATGCAAAATAATTGCATGTGGCTGTTTAAATTATAAATGCTGATTTTTTGGCTGTGTCTTATCTTTGATTTAAAGACAACAAATGTATTGTATTAGAGAATTAAATAATAACCTGTAATAACACAAGTTTCTTTCAATTTTCCAAATATGGCATTACGCAATGTTTCTTTAAATTTTCCAAATATTAGCATTATTTATTTTTTATTTTTCATTAAATAAATACCTATAATTATTCCAAAATTACGTTTAATTATTTAATAGAAGGACAACGTTTTAACGTTTTCTGTAACAAAGCACAAACAGTAAATTTTGTATGAGTTCGCTGTGAACATAAAGAAATGAATTTCCCAAGAGCCAGAATAAAACGTACTTCAAGTTTTAAGGACTTCATATTAGTCTGCTCAACGTTACCTTAAAATTTAAAGGGTTTAATATAGATATTTTCAAGGAACGACTGGTTATATATTTCTTAATTATTGTAGAACGAATGCCAATAAAAAGTCATGCATTAAAATAAATATTTCACAATAAGATGACTTTATTTGTTATTTTAGAGCTTTTAGTTTAGTTTAGTTTATAGACATAATCTTCTTATATATAAAAATGAATCGCAAAATGTGTTGGTAAGCGCATAACTCGAGAACGGCTGAACCGATTTCGATAATTCTTTTTTTATTATATTCCTTGAAGTACGAGGATGGTTTTTATGTAGAGAAAACGTAAATATTATGTACCACGGGCGAAGCCGGGGCGGACCGCTAGTATTATGATAAATATTGGGAAAAGCCTCTGGCTCCTGAGACACAGTATTAAACTAGTTCGGGAGCCGAAGGATTCATTAATTTGGCCTGTGGAATTATGTCAATAAAGATTTTTATTATTAAATTATTATTATATTTTAAAATTTCCTTTGTGGCCATGGATAAGCAGGAATAATAATGATTATTTTTCCGACCCAAATATCGACCAATAGAATTGCACCATTCGACGTCACGTGGTACAACCTACATGGTATTATACTGATAATTTTTTGAAAATTTTCTCTGGTCGTTGACGTCAAACTGACAGGTTCAATTCAATTGTGAAATTATTGGCCGACATTTGGGACGGAAAAATAATCTCCCGAATACCACACGAGCTTCAAAATTATCTGGCATTTCCCTCAAGGTTCCCTGCAAACAAATAAAGTCGTCAAGTTTTTCAGGAAAAATCACTCGCGCTTCGCGCTCGTGTTTTTTTAACCTTGACTAAAAACTTGACTCCTTCATTTGTTTGCAACGAACCTATCGGAAAATACCCGATAATTTTGAAGCTCTTGTGGTATTATAAGTGAATATCCGTTGAATATAAGTTATCAAAATGCATTGTTTAGACTCCAATAAATTAATATTTTTTTAACGAACTTAGACAATTATTACATGTAAATATACCAGGTGGGAGCTACAGTACATAGTATCTTTGAGACATTGCGTAGTAAATCGTATTTTTTACGCAACATTCCCGGTGGTCATCTACTCTGCTATTTAATACGCTCATTTGCCTGCTCTATAAAAATAGATACTCTGTAACTGTGCTTAAGCGGTCCTATAATAAACCATAATGGGGCCTAACACGTGATGGTACACGGCCCCAAGACGATATCATAGAATTAACATCATTACTCACAGAACTGGCATTTCAAACTATGTAATTCTTATTAATAAACTAACTTTCCGCCCACAGACCGCTTTGTCTAAAACTTTACAACATATATATTAAAATCTTAGGCCTTCCTCTTGAATCAAGAATGATTAGATAGATAGTGATCTATTTAAAAAAAATACAACAAAATCTGTGGCGTAGCTTTTAAGATTTAAACATACACAGAGACGGACAGACAGCGACAGTGACTTTGGTTTATACTACGTGATTAATCTGTATTATTTTCAAGAATTAATGTAAGTTGTATGTGATACCAGAGTACGTATATGGCTTACATCAACAGCAGAGGCTTTCACCTTTTTTTATTGAATAAGTTTGTATTCTTTATGTGAAAATAATAAAAAAATACAAGCCCAAGGTTTATTTACTATCGTGATCAAATCGGCATAAAGATTTTTGACTAAATTTCTTTAGCAGCTTTTTATAGGAAAGGCGAGACGTAGTGCGAACGTAGTCTTGCTTGGTTGCACACGGATTGGTTTGTTATGAAATCCACGGCATTTTTACCTTTTTATTAGTAAAATAAACACATCAATTCTTTATGTATTGTTGTCTGTTGTTATCTTTTCACACGGGGTTGCAAAATTAGTATCTATTCCCTTAAATGGAATTCCTTAACGGTAGTACCTAATCCAGGATTTATTTGAAATTTTATGCTTCGAGTAATTTAAAAAGTTCAGCTTAGGACTTAGGAGATATATTCCGTACTACAAACTGTGGAAAAATAGTAAACTAAACTAGCCTTGAAAGTAACCAATGAATTCTTTTTATAACATCTTTCATCCCCGAAAAAGAAATGTAGTAAACATTCGGTATGCAGATTCATGAATACACAAAAGCCCCACAGACTATGTAAAATAGGCATCAAGTTAAACAATTAATACTACAATCTGCAGCCTATATCGGGGCATGCAAATCCACGTAGCAACGAGCTTTATCTCAGAGCCTTCGTGCACACTGGTGTACGTTTGTCAATTTTATGACCAAACGGAAAAGATATATTTTCTTCCATTTACAGTAATCTGAAGCACTAAATTTCGATAATGCGTGTGTAATGTACGTAAATGTAACATGTGGGACACTATTTGCTTTTTAAATTGTTTAGATTATTTAAATGTAAGTAAAAATAAAAATATATAATTTCCTTGATAATAAATGTACTTCTAATCCAAAGATCCGTTTATAAATATATAAATCGGCTTTCCCACAGTCAGATATAATATACACTACTCTAAGAACTATTTGGTTAGGTCAATATATCGTGGAGAACTCAAATAAGATTAGCAAACATAATTGTTACAATGTTTGCAACTAATTTTGCTCTAGTAGTGACCGCCTCCTCGGTACAGTGGTTGACGCGTGAGCGTAGAACCGAGGGGTCCTGGGTTCGAATCCCGGTGGAGACGAAAAAAAAATGTCTCGGTCTGGCAGGACACAGAAGGCTGATCACCTACTTGTCCCTAAATAAAAATCGATCAGTGAAACAGATGTATGAATAATGCATCTGCCCCCTACCCCACTACGGGGACACGGGAATTCACTTTTTTATTAGATGATAGGAGTTTCCATCAATGGACATATTGTAATCAATAAAATAAGGTAACTTTTAACATTTATTTACGATGGTTTTGTTTTGTTTTCTATCAGATTTTTTTTGTGTCATTTACCAACATTTGTACTTAATAATCGTTAAGTTATTGTATTTGTTTGCTGGTAAGTGTATGCATTAACAAATTTGACAGAATACCTGCCTATTATTGCCATAAAACCACTTGTATCTTTGTGTATTTCAAATCAACCTACCACAAAATCTACCAATCACTCAAAAAAAAAATGTCCATTATTTTTAAAAATTGCCCACTGTGCAAAGCGTTTCTTTCGGCGCGTGCACATTCGTGCAACGAAACTGGCCGGCCAGTTTTCACCAAATAAGGTGCGGAATGCGACAATAGTCTTGAACTGGCTTTCGCAGACTCGAATTTTGGGTATCGTACGATATATTTATTCTCGTAACAGTTCAATGGTTACGTGATATTTCTGACTGTATAACTATAGGGATTTTCGAATTAAATTTATAAGAAGAGCGTCAGGCTGCCTGAAATATATAGAAATAGAAATTTGTATATGAATAGTTAGAAGTCTCGTGAATTAAATATAAAACAGATTTTAAAGTATGAAAATTGTTTAGCAGCAAATGTACCCAGCAAATGCACATCTACAGAACCGGAATATCTAGGAATATACGTTGATTAATTTAGGAAACATCTAAATGTTTTCAGGAAGAAATAGATTTAACCTTGAAGAACCAGATTATATATTTTGTCGCGAATAACAAAACTTAAAGACGATGCAAATTTGTACAGTA
>CAJQZN010016566.1:0-10165 GCA_907164685.1 Colias eurytheme | reverse complement strand
TCCTCCAAATGAAGCATCTACTGACAAGATTCTTAAATCTGCATCACAAATCTAAAAATACATATTATATTTAAAACATGGACTTATAACAAATTGATTATTACTTACAATCATAACATTTCTTGAATGAAAATGTTTGCGATTAAAAAATCTTTCTTCATTATCTTTAGGTCTTATCATGGCTACATGAGTGCCATCAATACATCCAATAATACAGGGAATGTTAAATTTTTCATAAAATCTAGAAAATAAGGAAAGTTATAAGTGCAACTTAATGAAACAATGCTTTATAGAAAACACAAAAAAAACAGTTTTATAATCCAAGATAAAAGGTAGATAAAAATTAGGTATTTGTCTTTTGTATTACCTTCGTTTTATAGCATCTCTTTCCGGACGATTTTGAGGAATAAATACGTCACACGTGCGTCATTGCCCGATAATCCGAAAACACAGTTCCAGTAAAAACATCCAGCAAATTATCGACCCGAAAACATCACATTTATCGCATAATCCACCGGATCATTGGTTCTAAAATGTTCCCGATATAGAGACCAATTACTCACATAGCATACAAGCTAAGATTAAGCCTCAAAAGTACTCGAACAGACGTAGCCCTGTTCATTTCTCTGAAAGCATGTCGGTTCGAGCCGGTGCGGTTTTATAATTCATTGGTTGGATTTCAAACTATTTTTCTACGCCGTGACAGGTTGACGGTTGGCTGGAAATCAAAGATATTCTATTGTGCAATGATAGCAGTCCACTAGCAGTCAATAGCGCGAAGGAATCGTACTGTTTCTTGGTTGTTTATTGACTGCACATTTGTCTTACACCTTTACCATTAACACGCATTTCAGGTGATTATTTTTTACGTAAACCGCTACTATGAAATTTACAGTTTAACGTAACGATACGTAACGATAATTTGAAAATTATAATAATAACAAATGTAAGTCTGTTATTTATTTTGTTTATACAATAAACCGTCGGACCTCTGATATGCATATTTACTATGGAATGCGACACATTTACGTCTAAATAACGTAAGAATCGAACATACCAGCTTCATCCTAAATTGAACACGGATACAGCTAATTTTACACGTATATTTTAGTGTCCGATGTTTTCAGTATCGGATATTTAGGGATTCGGTCAAGGATCAGACTTCTATATTCGTGTACGGAACTATAAATGTACTGACTATTTAAAATAGTCCTTTGTTGTTATTATTATTTTTTGATTACGATATATGAAGCAGATATCGCGTATAATATGACAATGGGTTATAATCGATACTAATATTATAAAGCTGAAGAGTTTGTTTGTTTGTTTGAATGCGCTAATCTCAGGAACTACTGGTCCGATTTGAAAAATTGTTTCGGTGTTAGATAGCCCATTTATCGAGAAAGGCTATATATCATCACGGTAAGACCAACAGGAGTGGAGCACTGCGGGTAAAACCGCAGGGCACAGCTAGTAGGTTATAATAGGTAATCACTATTCTTTATAGTTTCCTATTATTTAAGAAACAAATGATTGCCAGTACGTAGAAAATGATCAAATAAATGTTTAATTATTTCTTTTTTTTATAAGAACATTTTTTTAAGAATATATTTATTATTTGTTTTTTTCATAAGAACATTTAATATTTTAATTAAGAAAAGGTAGGTGTATTTAAAGCACTCTACTTTTATGAGAGTTTTATACGGTTTTAAATATTATTCCTACATTGAGTTTAGCCCACAAATTTGTTATTTTTTAAATTACCTAGACTTCGCGTTCATATATGAATGGATAGTACATTAATACGAGGAAATGCAGTCAAGATTTTAAGCTTAATCGGCTTACGCTTCATTGGGGTATGGAGTGTTTTATAAATCTCTTCCGTGGCTTAAGAGCAGTGTGTAGATAATTTTGTACACAGTTTGCGTAAATGGTTAACTGGTATGTGAAGTAAGTACAGGTTTTTGATTAAAAGTAAAGCTTCTGGTATATTTTTCTTTTAGATTTGGGGAAAATTATTATCAAAAGTTCTTATAGAATATACACACTAAGAGACTTATAACGTTAGTTAATCTACCTTGATTGCATAATTGCCTGAATAATCAGACGGTATTTTCTAAACGCATCATCTCCAATATCAACGAGGAAAAAAATCTGGGTAATCCTGGCAATTATCCAGAATAGTATTTATATCCAGATTAGTATTTTGACCAAATGTCTGTATAAATAGAGCAACTTTTGTCCATTGTACCTCGATGTACCTTTTTACCTTTTTGTCCCACTGTCAAAACTTTTCACCTTGCTACCTTGAACAGAGTAAATGATACATCAGACCCCAAGAGATATGCAACAGCATGGTATTTAGAGATGTGAAAAGAAAATTTTCGTGTTCCGCTTTTTCCCATTTGAAGGCCAGGTGAAAGTTACTTGACCGCTTTTTCTGAAAATACCAATAACCTATTGTAAAATATTATATTATAATATACATAAAATATGGTCAAATATTCAATTAAATCATGACTTTCATACGTTGTTGTGTCGGAAGATTCAACATAACGGGAAAAGATCAGACGTAGATTTGAGAAACTTATACGGAAATTAAAGGCAAAGGTATTTATTTAATCATAAACATCTTTGGTTGACTAAATCACCACAAGGCTTAAAACCAATGATAGACGGTTATAGCAGTAATTTCAGCTACACGAGGACTTTCATATTTTAAATTAATGTATTCCAAATGTACATTTACATTATTTTCATATTTACCCATATATTTGCGTGTGATTCTTCTACTTCTATTTTCCATAAACATTTCGTCTCGGGAGTATTGTCCTATCTAAATGTTAATTCTCTTTGACATTGAAGGGAAATACCCATCTAACAGTTGGCTATTTCAAATTACCTATAGACCGGTCAGTATTAGTTCCTATCGATGTTAACAAGGCTTATAATAAACACAACAACGAATTATTCGTGAAATAATGTTATAAATAGCGTTATCTAACATATAAAATGCTCATCATTTGAAGTTAAGCTCCTCTTGAACGAATTGACAGATTCTCATGAAATTTTGTGTGCATATGCTGTTACTTAGCTGGTAGATCAAGGGAAAGGCAATCGGAAAATCATATCTCTAAGTGATAACAGTGAGGCAGAACAATGTTTGCCGGGAGAGCCAGTATATAATATAAAGTAAGTACCTAGCAATTGCTCAAAAACATAACTATCCCAACTAAATATACAATCACAAGTAATTTTATAGTTTTATCAAATCATGACAAGGTTTGGGCTTTTCGATAGTATCAGGTTGATTGATCAGCTTTTAGAGAAATGAAACACCAGACCGACTCTGTAGTTCTGGTTTCACCCTTTTTCAGATGTCGACTCTGTTGTTGAAATCGATATATACGTATACACGAGCAACTTTTCCTATTATTTAGTTCTGAACTAACATGAAGGGCGTAATGAACTGAATTTTAAGTGCTTTAAATTGTATAGGTCGATTAGCAGCTCTAGGCACGAGTATTTTAATAATAATAATCATAAATTTAAGCCTTCAGGCTACATATTATATAATTTTGATTTAACCAGTTCTTAGTACCTAGCTATACTAGGTACCTATTTTGTCAGGTGACTGATAAAGATTAAATGAAGCTTGAGATTAGTGTAAAAAATAGTTGGGTTAAAATAAATATAACTAGTCATTTGTAAATATGTACATATATATTATATTTCAGACACTGAAACTATGTATTAGCTTCCCCACTATCATACCACTGTCATACTGATTGTTTGAAATAACAGGAATTACTTTTTGTCCTACTATAACACATATTCTGCGATAGCTTTTTATTTATTTATTTATTTATTTATTTATACTTTATTGTACATATATACCAGACAGAGAATAAGAAAATAGGTACATTAATTAAAAAAAGAAGAAACAATCACGAAGGCACATATGTACGAAAAGGCGGCCTTATTGCTTTAAAGCAATCTCTTCCAGGCAACCCTGTTGGCACGGAATGTTGAACGTGAACGCGAAGGCACAAAATAAATAACGAGAATAGAAATAAGTAATACATAGGTACTTAATTATATACTAGTGCTATAAAAAGGGTATTAAAGATAATACATATTTTAAAAATACACATATTACAAATATACAATAATATACATAAACTACATACACTACATACAAAAGTATAAGTATACATAAACTACATACACTACATACAAAAGTACTAAAAGGAGATCTCTAGTTAATAATATACTACTCATTAATAAATATTATGGTAAGCAACACATTATAATGAAAGGAAATGATTTTTAACGAGCACTTTAAAGCTCTTGATAGTTTTTGCACGTCTGATCGATTCCGGCAAAGCGTTCCAAATCTGAATAGCGCGAACAGTGAAAGAAGAGCTGTAGAAATTAGTACGATGAGCTGGTGTGGAAAGAAGTAGAAGGTTAGATGAGCGAAGAGAGATTAAGCTATTTGCACTAAGGTAATTAAACTGCTTTTTTAGATAACTAGGCGTTTTAGGGTCGAACAGAACACAGTACAGAAGCTGAAGGATGTGGGCATCCCGGCGAAGACGGATGGGAAGCCAATTGAGTTTTTTGCGGTATTCCGAGACATGATCAAATTTACGCAAGCCGAAAATAAATCTTATACAGAAATTTTGCAGCCTCTCAAGGATGTCTAGCTGGTACTCAAAAAGATCAGGAAATGAGGAGTCGGCGTAGTCAAGGAAGGGGAGCAGAAGGGATTGAGCTAACGCAATTTTGGCGGAGATCGGAAGAAAGTTACGTAGACGGCGCATCGAGGATGCCGCGGCAAAAACTTTCTTTCGCATTTGCTTTATATGCTCCGACCAAGACAAGTGTTGGTCAAGGTACAAACCAAGACTCTTAACAGTTTTGCTGAACGGAATACGAGTACCATCGACAACAACATCCGGCAAGCGGTCCCATTTGATTTTGTTCAAAAGCGGCTTACTATCAAGTATGATAATTTTGGTTTTAACGGGATTTACCTTTAAGCCATGATCCTTACTCCAATTGACGATGGCTGCGAGATCAGTATTAGTACGAAAAATCGCTTCAGTAAGTTCTGGGAGTGACACGTGCGAATATAGCTGAAAATCGTCTGCATACATATGATAAGGAGAAGTAATGTGATTGGAGATAGAGTTTATAAAGATTGAGAATAAGAGAGGAGACAAGACGCCACATATTTTTTTTAAGGACAAAATTTTCTCTGAATTCAGTACACGAAAATATAAGGTTTCCTTCACCATGAGCTCATAATATTATGATTTAATGGCAATGTTTAATTCAGGAAAACTGACAGTCTTTACTTAATTGCTTTTGTATGTATTTATAATAGTGAGCGTTAATAAGACATTATTATCATGTTCTCCATTTACAAAGCTTTAAAGGTAATTTACGACCGGAATTATTATTTGTTTACGTACTAACTTTCTAAACATCAAAACTTCGTTTAGTTTGAAGATTTTAAACGCCCATAAATCGAGTTCAGTGTCAAATCGTAAAATGTCACTTTCAGGCCATTAACGGATCGTAAGAAAACACTATTTCGTGTAAGGTAAAAAATTTGATTTTAATATACTTAGCTGTTTTTTTTTTTCATGGGGCCCGGGCGTGATAAGGTGGTGAAACTTTAAAAATAATTTAAATACTCAGGTAGGTTATTTGTTTTTGAAGATACGTATTTTGACATTTTATTCAGTGTTTCCATGGAATTTAAAAGAAGCGTTGACAATGTAAGTTTTTTATTCTTTCACTACTGCTCTATGAAAAGAAGATTCTTAGAAACTTTGACCATCCTGCATGTTTAAAATACAAAATTCATTTTATCTTCAGCGAATTTCTTCAAATGTGGCTATTGCAAACAATATCAACCTTATTTTGAAAACAATTTATTATTAAGAAAGCTATTTTTTATTTTCTGATTTAAGGCCCTCTTTGGCAGAAGTCAGAATAGAGCTCTTCCTAACCAGACATACAAATATAAATTTCATAAAATCAAACGTCTATTATGAAATGTTCATTGACTGAGTAGGTATTTCCTATGACTAATTGCCAAGTGTGAACATCTGAATTGAGAAAACATTCTTATTCTCTTCTTGGAATTATTACTCAGTCCCTACACAGTAATAATATTAAGTGTATGCAATAGTGCATTTGGCTGAAATCGCTTTGTACACGTGCTGTTGATGATTTTTAAAATGTAACTTTGCATACGAAAGAGTTAGTATGGATATGGTTTATTCTTGGTTTATTGTATTAATTTTGGTAACATTACACTAACCGCTGCATCTCAAATTGTCATAATTGTAAATGTATATAAATCAAAAGATGATGGAATACTACGTCGTAAACAAACAGTAAGATTTACTTTTGTGATGGTAGAGTCGAGATAGTATTATTTCAACATTTGGTACACGTATTATAATAATTTCAGTATGCCTTTTTCCCTTCCAACATCTTCAGTAAACTTTCACTTGAATCATTGCATACCTTACTCTTTTTGTTCCTTTTGTCATAAAGAATTCGGGAGTGTCCATATAAATCTACAGTCCACGTAGACGCCCGTGCCTTGCGGGCCATGTGGCTCGCATCCTGCCCGCACCTTCAGGTTACGGGTGACGATGCACCACGTGTTTTTTATGTCAGCCTGGTACTGAATATTGGATACATGTTATTAAATTCATGAAAATATATTAAGACAAATAAAATCATGTTTTACTGCATTAGATTGTATGTATCGTATTAGATAAGAAAAATAAAATAATTTATAAACAAGTGATGATCACTGCAACAGAGAAAACTATATCATCCATTAGCTTTCTTCATTTTTAATGGATAGCTGGCAAAACAGTAGACACAGTAGAGATTTATTTATTCAAATATTTATTATCTTTAATTCATATTTATTAAATCTCTATTGACATTCAGAGCTTTACTCAAATTAATATTTCGCTTTGCTGGTAGATTAATGAATCGCAATAATTAAAAATGTCATATCCGAAAAAGCCGTATTATTTGTATGTTTGCATTTCAAACAGGTACACATGCAATACTTTAACATATTGGCTTCACCCCCATGTTTACATTATCCCCAGCTGCATGGCAAAATTAAACTCGCCTTGCAAATCTGCTCTTTTGCACTTTTAATAGCTTCCCTTGTGTTTTATGGTCACCATTGGATTTTATGATAAACATTTGTGAAGGGATTATTAACAATGTTTATGTATTAAGCTTTATGGAGCCAATCATACAGCTGTATGGATTTAGAATTATGCATACCTTTGATAATTATATTGTATGTGAAATAAATTCTTTCAGGGTTATAATTTGGTTTTTATTAGGTAATATGATGGAATTAATCTATACTTAAAAAATCTATAACTAATAACTATAGATATTGTAATTAAATTATAATTATGCTGAATAATTTAGTTCTTCCTACTTGATTCTTAATATTCTAACATAATTTAAATCAAGATACATTGTAGTTATTGAAATAAACATAAATACTATCCTAATTAGTACACTGCTGAAAAAAATTCCTACACTTATTTATTTATCTTCTTCTATCACATTATGTCATTATGTTCTTTGGCCAATAACATTTCATATCTAAAAAATGTTCAAGGTATTCTTTGTGATTACTATTCTTCACTATCTGAGCTTCATTATAAGTCTGCAGTATGATTCAAGGTGCATATCCGCATGACGCATTTTGACCTTGCGTCACGAGCGCCGAGCGGCCACCCTCCGGGGGTTTACAAGACCTAAGAATTTTCTAATAAGCACGAATTATTTCACCGTAAATTGTTAATGAATGTTAGGGTTAGTTTTATTACGTTTTATGTCAATTTTCTTTTCACTTAACACGTTCGCTGCGAAACAGGGCTTGAAACACCCTGTCCGTGTCTCGTCGTTATAGCGGTAGGAAAAAACTTAAACTTCTCTGTCGTGCGGGAGGCATAACTTCCATCTGGTTCAGTGTAGGAAAGTGATATCTATATATCTGAGATGTGCTATTGATTCCTAGTTCAATCGTATACCGACCTTAATACCGGGTTTCTTAGACCTCGTGCCGCACTGAACAAATAAAAATTCTAACACAGTGCGGAACGAGGTTGCGAACACCTCGTACCACCGCGCACCTCGTACCGCACCTTAAGCTAGCTTCACGCGGTTAGTGTTGTGCAATGCATTCGAGACTATTTGAGGAACAACTTATTGAAGCTTTTACAAAGAAGGACTTGAATGTGGATACAGGTAATTTTCAAACATCCTAACTACTCGTTATAATAAATATCGTTAATAGAAACCTGAATGTGACATGTTGAGTAACTTTCTTCAAATAGGTTGATAATCATTAATCATGATTACTATTAGTGTGTTTGTTCATTGAATCAACTAGCGGCAAATCCAAAACACCCGGCAATCGGTGTATGGTTCATCAAAATTTAACTCTTACCTAAGTCAACAAGCCAACAAACAAGGCACATCATCTCTTAAAGGGATCAAAGAAGAGGAGATGTGTAGGATGTTACGAAAAACTCCGCACCTTCTTATCAAGTCGTGAGGCCGACAAAAAAGTAAAGGAAATTCTCACAGAATGCACTGGTTGCAAACAATATTCTGGTTTGGCCTGTTTTAATAAAAAACATCCATAAGTTTGATAAATAAATACAATTATATAAAATCGATATTTCTTTTCCCATCACTAAATTATATGAAAAACTGCTATTGTTCAGTGCGGTATGGGGTACATCAGACCCCACATTTTATTTTACCCATAGAATCTAAACTAACTAATCTAACCACGGGCGGCGGTAGATTTAGGTTAATGAACTCATTGTTAATATTAATCACGACAAAAGCCGCACACTTTGTCTTAATTGGCGCCAAAAAAAGGATTTTGGTCTCCTACGGGCGGTGGGGTTTAATATGCCTCGTGCCGCCACAATCTCTGGTATAGGACAAGGTTTAAAACGACCCGTAACGCAGTAATGGAAAGTATAGATATATCTGTGCCGCAGCGAACGTGTTAAATATCGAACATTAAGTATGTCATAGTTTGAAGGAATCAAGGATAGAATTTGGAAAAAAATAAAAAGTGCTATTTGGGTTTTGAAATTTTTAGTGAAATTTAACAGAGATAATAATAAGATATTTTGTTGTTTATTCAATTTATTGGAATGGTTTCATCTTATGTAAATTAAGATAACGTCTGCAAAGTGATAAAAAAATTCATACTAATAAAAAACTATCTAGATGCTATTTGATTCAACGAAGTTTTCTTGGAGACCGTAAGTTCTAAGCTTTCGGAATCCGTTCATGCATCGTGTTACACGCAACTTTACACATTAAATGTTAATTAATTTTAAAATACCTTTTTAACTTTAACCTATATTCCTTTGTTCTATTTATATAAATCTTGCGTTGTTGACGTGAATTATAGTATAATTGTTTGTAGTTTTTATGAATACAACGCGTTATTAATATCATGCGATAAAAAATATATTTCAGAAAACTTAAAATTACAATGTATTTTAACTATTTTTTTAAATCACAAAGAAAGCTTTAGAAATAAGACAATAACAAAGTCCATACATTGAATATATTGCACGCCTCATAAGCGAAGCGTTGAGGTGGGTACTACTGTCACTTCGCGCAAAACATCTGATTTTTCAAACTTAAAATGTCTTTATGTATCATACATTGCACTTGTAAGATAATACATACACACACATATTAAGAAAAAACACTATTTTTAACGTTCATGATATTTTTGATGTCATTTTTGTTATTTAAACTAGTTAAAAAACAGTTTAAAAAAGTTCTGTCTTCTTGTTAACACGATAGCGACCGAAATACTTTACTAATCGAGTCTTTTTTTTTCTCTTACGCTTGAGTATGCTCAGGAATAGAACCCTTTCATTTTTCAGGGTCTGATTCGATGTGGTTTAATTGTTATTAAATAAACAAAAATAATAATTAATAAATATTTATTAAAAAAAATTATGAGGCGTGCACTTTTGGATTTTCCAAATTATTTACATTTATTGTCAATACTACTAGGTCATATTTTAAATCGACATCAAGGTATTTAAAAAATATT
>CAJQZN010016563.1:0-10667 GCA_907164685.1 Colias eurytheme | reverse complement strand
TTCTAGTCTCTTTAATTAAATTTGAATTGCAGGCTACTTTCGATACATTATTAATTATTCCTTTCAATTGCGTCTATAGATTATTTACGTGATAAATTATCTAGATTTAAATTTAATAATTATAAGTTAGATCAGCCGAATGAATAAGAAGACTGCATTCAAACATTCGAGCGTGCGAACTGCATTTCATAACTCCTCCCGTTCCAACTGCGAGATGATTCCAATACGATAAAACTTTAGTGCTAATAACTTGTAGATTACTATCACGTGACAACAAACTGCTCGGATCGTGCTAAAATTCGACAAATGCACTGAAATTATTGGACATTGGTAGAAAACTATTCTCCTCGGAGGAATTTCTAAGGCTGGTCACGTGGAGGCATTCAGTTATTCTTGCCAGCCCTGGGCCACAGACTGATACGATTTGAAGGATAGGAACGTACTGGGTATGTTGTAAATAACAGAATACATATGCACTTAAAAAGTATTTGATGGTGGCTAAATGAAGACCATTTTTGTAGTAAATTGCAAAAATAAAAGTTTAAATTTTGATTCATTTCCGCGAGTTTGATTACTCGTGGAATAAAGTTGTCGAAATACTTTTTTAATTAATTATACGTCAACATCAATCATTACTATTTTCTTGTTCTGCTTTTAATTGGCACTGTTATTATTTTTTTATGCCATATCAATATTTTCGAAAGTACCTACTTACCTACTACACAGTCTTTAAATTATATACTTATTAAACTTGTTCTGAACGGATTTAAATACCCCAATTTCCTTACCACTTTTCCTTAGCTAAAGCTTATCAAATACACACATTAGAACCCAGTGTGTTACCACCTTAAAGCTCGTTACGTAGTCGAGTTGGGCGCGGATATAAATGTCTCAAGACATCTTGGTAACATTAGTAGTCAGGGACTATTCATTCGTTGAGCCGAAGCGTTCCAGCCATTGTTTGGAACATTCGCCAGCGAAAGTGTATTAGCCGTGGTTACTCTTTGGAGACCTGTAAAATGATTTGATCGTTTCAGTCCTTAGATAGGATTTTGGATAACGATGTTAAGGAAATGAACAAATCGTGTGTTTCATGAGAACGATCAAGATTAAATAGAATTAAGCTTACTACTCAATGTACTTAAAAGTAATGTCTTTAAAAATTTAAGTCTTACTTTACAAGGTGATTAATTAATTTTTTTTAATTACCATATAAATCACTGAATCCTAGGAACTCTTAAAGTTCTATAACCTTGAGAGTATATACATATTATTACGATCTTTAATATCCCCACGTTTTATGCTTTTAATTAAGAAAATGCACTTACAAAAGTACGTAATATTTTATGCACGTAATTGTGTTTATCCTTATAAATATTGCCGTTTATGGACCCTAATAGTGACATGAGACGGTCAATGTGACACACGACACCCTAAGATAAATGCACCCTTGTAAAATCAAATAAAACTATTATGGTGTAACTACAGCAGATAATAATAGCTTTATCCCAGTTTCCCGCGCCATTTAACGAAGTTACGTTGTAGGTACTTATGAATTTTTACTGCTTATAAGATAATAGTCATATTTCTTTTTTTATTTCCTTTTAGTCATTAGTTTGAACCATTTTACAGAGTATTACTAGATTTAAAAGTTTTTAAATATTAATGTTATGTAAACGGCTTTGTTTTAACATTTTTAATAAGGCTAAACGTGCTCGCTGTTTTTGACAAAAGAAACAATTTTGTTGCGAAACGGAAATATTGAAACGTTTTTCTTTTAAACGAAAAGTAATTAAATCTTTCGAATTATTATTATTTTAATCGTGACCTTGCTAGATTTCCTGTTTGTTTTAACCAATACCTTTGGGTATTTTCCTTGAGTTTTCATTGCGTTGAGTATTTTTGCAACAAAATTTGAGGTATGGGTGTAATGTAAGTCGTTAAAAATACAGTAACTTCGTTAAAATCATGTTCATGAACTAGTAACTCAACTTGTTCATTAAAAAAGATAAAAGGATGCCTGAAATCAGAGTAATTTCATTAAAATAATGTCCGTTCTCGATTCACAGCGGGACATAAACAAAATCACGTTCCCTATTTTGTTGGACTTCAAAGTCCGTGGGGTGATGGATTAAGCTGGTATAGCGCGTGCCATAGATAGAAGATATGTAATACTAAACGATTGTGTAGCCCCGGGGGCTGATTTTTGCGTTTACCCTGATTCGAGATTAAGAGATAGTTCTGTAAGAACGGCGGGACAAAATTCTTGCTAATGTATTGGAATATTTTGGAGCTTTGATGTGTAGAGAAATTGATATGAAATATTTTGTAGATATTTCAGATTTGTTTCTTTAAAATATGTTTGGTATAGATATTTATTAGTCATAGATTTTGTAGAACTGTAAAACTCGTTATAAATGGTCCGTTGATAAGATAAGAGTCCGGCAGTAAAATAATGCGATAATTTAAAATTAATATTTTAAATCGTAAATTTTCTGTTTTTTGTATAGTTCTCGTAGCTATAGAAATACAAATTAAATCGCAATTAAAATTGATAATCTCAGTAATGGATTTTAACAAATTAGATGAATCACACAGTGAAGATTCTTTTATGTGTGAATTTGTTTTTTTATTTTTTTTTATAAATGAACTTGTTAGTTGATTGACACTCTCCAAGTGTTTTGTCTGCAAATCGGTAAAATATAAACGTTGGAATAATGAAAATTGAATATATAACACTATGTTTATTGTAGACAGATACATAAATATAAAAACAAAAAATACAAAGTCCATCTCTCAATATTTTTCCAGTTGTGGGTATCAAATACACACCCTCTGGCGTAATGTACGGGGAGCTGACTTTGTATCAATAGAATTGTAAAAACAAACACAATAAAAATATCCATTAATGTTTTCTTTTAAAATATTATAAAATCTGTATAGATAAATCGCCAAAGGTAAAACAATAAATGCTAAAGGATTAAAAAATTATACTTGTTCTTTTCAAATAGAAATAGTTTACAATTTCAGTTATAATTAAATTATTCGACTTAATATTAAAACACATTCCTACACTTCGCCAACCTTCTAAAGTGTTGAATTGTAGTGCACATAGTAGGTAGTTTACATTCCTAATCAGCCCAGCTGCAGCGCTACAGTTTTTCGAAGGCATGTTAAAAATCAGTAAGGACTTTTACAAAACAGGACACAGTCAATGTCATAGCCCTACGGCCTACAGGTAATCAATTTTGTTTGATAAAACTTGGATAAAACATGGATAAAACTTACCAAAGAGACAATATACATTCGAACATCAAATGAAAATAAACTATAAGTGGACATTTCTTTATAACCCAAGCCTTACCTTTGCTTTATACAGCGAAAGAAGAATTAAATTTTACCGCGCATATTTTTAACATTATTCAATTTTAAAGGAAATCGCTCGGAGTGAGGGTGAAGTTTATCATATTACAGATTGCGATTCATGCGCCCTCATTTATGTTAATAGCCTTCAAGCAATTTGTACAAATTGTGGCTGTTTATCTTTAAATTGTGTTTTATCTATAACAAAATAAACTATTTTTATCTCGGCACGAATAGCATTTCTCCAATTGAGATATTAAACAAAAATATGGTACAAAGCTCTTTTGTTAATGAAAAATGTATACATTTGCTATAACAATAATTAAAAAGGTTGATAAATTAATTACATCGCATAATGGTTCGCCTGAATGTTATTATGGAGTATCGTATGAGAGCGCAATACTGGCAATACTTTCAAAAGTCAATTGTTATTTCAGTTTTATTGACAATAAAAGGTAAACTTATTGACCTGATTTATTTATGAAAGAACCATTTATAAAATACTAGTATTGTTTTCATAACTTGCAACAATTATTCCTGTAAATGATGTATTTTTCAGTTGAATACTAAACATTTTTCTGTATTCTCTACTGCTACGTTACATTTTATCAATTCTATTTGTTAATAGTACGGCTGTTAATGCAATATATGACCAAATAATCGTTACGCTCTACTCTGACGATATTATTTCCGTATACTAAAGGGCAATTTCCCTACTAAATGCAATAAAATAGGGTACAGTAATGAATTGATAGCTGCTTTGATTACACCTTGTGAGTGCAAAACAGCTCTTTTAAGGTGAATGGAATGAATGTTTTGGGGGACTGAATAATTTTGTACGTTTTTTGGATGCGCTAATAAATAAATAATTAATGAAACGTTATGGTCAGTTCTGAAAAATAAAATTGAGCAATTGTTGCTACTGAGGTTATGGACAAGAAATGATGATTTTAATAATAAAGTAACGTTTTCTATTGGAATAATAAGTGCCTACGGGAATCATTTTGAAGATATTATTATAAATTTGCTTACGTTGTATGATTACAAGACTCACTGAACATCCATCCCTCGAGCAAAACGTAACGCTACCACTTAACTTTTAAACTCATGAATTTAACATCAAAAGAAAATATTTTCGTGGCACAAAACAATTTTCTGGCCGAATTACTAGATGCCGCGCAATATGCAAGTGCCGGAATATTCCCTAAAATCCCCTGAGCTCCTGCATTCGCTTGGGAAAGGGAATTTTTTATAATGCATGTAAATGAAGGTGAGGTTATAATATCATTTTCCAAACTACAATACGCGAGTTACCGCGATGTTTTGTTTTAATTTCAGCTTCCGCGTTGCAAACACCTAGGAATTTCCTTTTGAGAGGAATTTCATTAGTTTAGCTTTAAAGCTGAAATGTAAAATTATAATTTAAGAGGAAATTATTGTTTTGAGTTATTGTAGATTAGCTTTTAAAGTGGCTTTGAGTTGCTGTGTTTCAGATATAATTAGGTACGTATTCCCTAAGGCGTTCCTTAAAATTGTTATTATAGATGATAATCTGTTATATTCATGGTTAATTATTTATTAGTAATTAAGAGCGATTATTTTCGAAAGCCACTATCGATATTTATTTTAAATTCAACATTTATTGTGTTGAAAATATAATAACATGAATAGGTACCATAGTTTCAATCTCTTTCCTTTTCCAGTTTGTATACGAATCACAAACGCAAATATATAACATATTCATATTTAAAAAATACATACATGTATTAGTTATTATACATAATAGAATTGGTTTGAAACACATTTCTATCACAAGTATGGGTCTACAATTTCCTATTTCATATCGTAGCTGGTTTTTGTTCTGAGATGCTTGGATATATTCTTGTTAGTCTCAATAATACTGACTTGCGATAACGATACTAATTTAATTTCAACGTTTCTCGACGCAGCAATTTATTTTTTATCTCAATTAATTTTATTGTTCCAGAGGAGTGTTCTTAATTTAGATAAGAAGACACATTTAAGAATGCGTTAGTTAAATTGTGTTTGATTGGGTGGTAGAAGCTTAATTTGTAGTCACTAGAAATTAAACTAAAGATATACGCGATTTAAGTTCGTTTACTTTGAGAAATGTTATATTATTACTGTATTGAAAAATAATAGACGTTTATTTTACAGTCTATTTTCAGTAATAAGATCATATTTAATCAGGGCATTACATTTTATCTCACATTAAAAAAATAAGCATAACTAACTCAAGCTATACATAAAACAGTTAACAAAAATATTTACATCTGAATA
This sequence comes from Colias eurytheme, assembly GCA_907164685.1. Classification (NCBI taxonomy): domain Eukaryota; kingdom Metazoa; phylum Arthropoda; class Insecta; order Lepidoptera; family Pieridae; genus Colias; species Colias eurytheme. Next base: position 5,003 of record CAJQZN010016563.1, on the reverse strand, counting down.
AAACTATCTAAATCACTAGAAACTAGCACAAAATTAAAAAAAAGTTCGCATTGCATTTCAAAAGTCATTTGAAAAAGCGACTTTGAGGTCAAACGAGTAAAATCCCGTCATAGAACCGCTCTTAAAAACCTGAAGCATCCTGTATTCATATAAGTAGCGTTAATAAGTAGTTGCTGTGAACAGAATATTTCAGCGGAATTCGTGTCGAGCTACAACTATGGGGATGACGAGCATTTCATTGCGAAATGTTGGTACGGATTGTGATCCTGTAATTTGGACTATTGTTTATGCAATGTTGGCATTCCTATATTAATTTATCGAATATTATTTAGCGGTATTTTGGTTGTATTGATGAAATTATGCCCTTTCTAATCTAAGCGGTATTAACATAAAATATGAAATTATATGTATAGGTATATCAATATATTATAACGTAAAATATGAAAATATATATCAATTTATTTACCAATGATTATTTCAAGTTTCGAAACCGATACTTTTCGTCAATAATATTTCATTTTAATTATTCCAAAATAAAATTTAAAAGTTATTGGAGCTTGGAGTAACTACCTACGCTATGTATGTACAATGTCGAGTCATAAAAATAATCAAAACTTATGGATAATTATATTGACATTCTTTCCTAAGTGCAACGTGCTTTACCTTCTCTAGCAATGAATAAAAATCTCAAAGTGAATTAGTTACACGTCGAACTACAATTAAAGTTTGTCGTCTGTGAGAAAGAAATCTCAAGTGCTAAGTGCTTCAGTTGATTTGTTTGACTTAAGACGATTCTAGAGGTATAACAATGTACGGAAAGAAGTATAGGAGCTTTTAATTTTATTAAAGAGTTGGTATTGAGAAAGTTACTTTAATTTAAATTAAAAAATAACTACATATCGTTACATATAATATCTTATTACCTACTTAATCTTATTTATAAATACATTTCATCATTTATTAACTGTTTCATTGTTTATTTACTTTGTTATGTTTTTTTTATGTAATTCGCTTTAAGTCTTTAAATGAGAATAAATGATTCTTTAAACCTAAACTATCCATGTTTTAAACTTCCTAAGCTTTCGTTTGGTAGTGCTGTTTTTGTGTGATTTAAAAACATAATTTATTACATTAATAATTGGTAAACGAAAAATATAGCATTTAATTCTAATATTTTTTTCAACGTTTTATTAGAATAAGTAAATTAATATATTTCTTGCAAAAAGTCCTATAAAATAAATGAAAGAACGCTTGTCTGAAGTTTATCAGGAATTCAGGATTAGCTCCAAAAATTCACCGTTAACGACTGATAAATGACGAAGCCGCGTTAAAAAATCACTGTTCAAGTTCCCCGACATCTTTTTGCTTAACGATCTCAGTGTTTTAGACTAATAGCTGTTTATTAAAGTAACACCAGCGCGGCGTCTCATTCTGTATACTATAGGTACGTAAAATAAATAAAATTGGTATTGTATAATAATTAGGAAAACTTGTTACATCAAAAAAATATTATGTCGTATAATGCTTGTATGCTTGTATGAGACAAGCATTAAAAATATAGAAATCGAAAATATAACTGTCTTTTATCATATTAACCAGCAATATTAATTTTGCCTGAACCTCGTGAAGATTGGTTTGTATGCATTTCGATCTATCGAGCTATTGTACAATATCAAACTGAACCATTTTTTACCAACTGCAGCATTTTTGTTAGCCATTATAGACAATTCAATATTAATGTACACAGATATTTTAATAAACATAACAATGACACAATAAAAAACGGATTTAAAACAGTATTCGTTTCCATCTTAAATGCAAAAAACCCCATAACAAATGTCCTTCATAAATAACAGTTGTCAAAGTATGGTCGTAATAAAAATTACAAGTACTTCTGAGCCTGATGGACTATACGTTACTCCACGGGCATTAGTCAAGCATAATAACGTCCCGTAATTCAACAAGTATAAGAACAAACTCGGAGGCTTTCCTCCCGATAAATTAGTGTGATTTATTGACAAAACTCAAAAGTCTCAGAAACTTCTGTCGTTTGCGGGCCGAAACAGATTTGTGCGGTTACTTATGTAAAACACATTTTGTCTTCCCGCTTCGAAAGTTTTAACTCCAATGAAATGGCTAAGAGATTTTTAAATAAGCTCGTTATATTAGAATGAAACATCCTTGGAAAATGTCGCGAATGTTCAAATTTGAAAATGAATTTAACTAGATTGTATCTTTTTGTAGATAATCGTAATAGCTGTACCTACCTTATAATTGTATCTTGATATGTTAATTAAACCTATTTTATATAGTAGTATAAGATGCAAAGCTAGTTTTTATATTAGTTTGAATGTAATAAGAATGTACTGCGATTCTACACTGCTACCTAATTGATGTAGGTAGTTGATAACAAAACGCAGCTAGTCAACGACTATTAGTAAAGTGAGGGTAGTTGGGTCGAACGTCGTATAAACAGCGTCCGAGCCCCTAGGCACGATTCGTACGAATGCGCCACGAGTCAAAGGAATGCGGCAATTGACAACATTTCATTTTTTATAAGGCCATGAAAGAAAAAAACCGTTTCTTTATTATGCTCTTGCGATTACAGAAAAAAAATTATTTCATTTTTTAATCGCATATTTTCAGAGAAATTAAATAAAAACGATAAATGTGATGATGACGTCATACATACGGAGGAATAAAAATGCGCCTTAGCCTAATTTAAAAAAAGTTAAAAAAAAAACTATCACTGACATTTACAGGGTATGGCATGTGTCAAATTTCATATTAATGTCATTTTTGTGAATTATTCATGTAAACAAACTTTTAAATCTTGTTATTGTGTTTTGGTTTTCTAATTTAATCTCATTAGCGTGATGTTTGTTTGATTGTAGTTGGACCAATTCATTTATATTATACAAATAGTGCCTATAGTGTTCATAATTTTCTTGAAATAAAAGACTTTGTTTACTTACTAAAAGTTGTATTTATTTAACACTTTCCAACGTTTTTGGGATAGTAAGTATATTTGTTTCCCAGAAATTTTCAGCACCCCTCAGCAAATCCTGCATAAAGTCATCATCATCAGTACTTTTGAATAAGTTTATTTTGTTTAAAATTTGGATCAGCAAATAACAAATAACAATATTTACAAAGCTTGACGAATCAAAGTGACAAATATGCCAAAAAGACAACTGTCAAGATTTTTTTTTAATTTAAACTAGGTATGTGGCAAAGGAAAAAATGTATTCCTCCGTATGTATGACGTCATTTGGCGCTTACGACATTTAAGAATGAGATGATTTTAAAACTCAAAAAGATGAATGAAAACTTCCATATTTAGAAAAAGCAAAAAATACGTGTATCATAATTTTTGATCTAGTTTTCATTAAAATAAAAAAATAAGTAGCTTAAAATTTTGAAATGTTGTCAATTTATAGTATGCGACAGCTAAGCATGTTCGGACAGGAAACAGTGACAACTATATTGACAACTACTCATCCACAAAAATATTAAATCAAAAGTTACGTCTAACAGTAGATATTTTACATAGAAAATATTATGTAAGAAAAATTGATTTTAACATTTATGTAGGTATTGAAATAAGATACTTATTCGTAAAATTAAAATAGGAATTCATTACAAGAACATCACAGAACAATATTAATATCATAAAAAAACCCTTAATTATAACCACATTTCAATTGTGCCTTTAGAATCGTCCCACTACATTCATAATGCAACAGATTCTCTCAACGCGCTCCGCTATATCATCTGCTATGAGACTGTTAAACGTTTTATAAGCATAACAAAACGCGCATTATGCAAAAGTATTTACATCTCCAGCGAGGACATTATGTGCAACTGTGTACTTAGTTCCGGAGTCAAGAATAAATCTGAATAAATAAATAGTAGCACGTGCATACGGCAGTTAAGTCCCCGGCTTCCGCGAAATATTGTTAAGAATTGGGTTACCAATGTTGTCGCGAATTTTCACTGAAATAGTGTATTGACTGGATGGGTTCGCTATTTTCGTAGGTATATTATTAAGTCTAGATATCCTTATTTAAGACAATATTTATTCCTGAATCGCTGTTTAGTTTTAAAGACGAAAATTGACATAGGTAGGTATTGTTTGTTTTTTTTTGGGTAGACATCTGGGAAAAGATGTTGCGCGATAACGTAAACTACACGTGAGCCAAGTCGCGAATGAACAGCTAGTATATAAAACACTTATAAATAAAACTTCAAGAATTAATTCGCCACACATTTGTAATATTTTTCTAACCCACAACTACGTGACCATATAATTCCTATCCTATACCATGTATTTTTGCAAAAGTTTTTAAACTTTTGCAAAAATACAGGTTGGGAATTTAACTCGCTCCTGTACTAAATGTTTTGTGAAACAAATTGTTTGTCTAATTACTAAGCTCATGTTATATTAAAATTCGTATATAAAGAATTTTTATCTAATTTTTGTACCAACTTTATCATCAGGTATTCTGTTTCAGTAATTGTAGATATGCTTCTATTGCTCTTAATGTATATTTTTCTACTTTTCAGTGAACTAAGTTCTTAAATAAAAATTATTATAAGGTCTAGTTTGAAGATAGCATTGATATTTAATCGTCCTACGAAATTCAGGCTTTATTTAAATTAAACAGCAGCATAAAACATCATCATAACGTTTTTCTTCTAAACTTGGCATGGCTGGAATTGGTTCAAATATAATATTTATGATTGAAATATTCTATTCGATGTATTTATGATTTAAATATTCCATTTGGCCAGCTTTCTTAGCAAGAAATTGGATTCAAGTGAGCAAAACCCTGTTAGTGGCAGAATTCGCGTGACATGGTGACTTTACAAGGAATTTCAGATTCTAACTGTATTTTCATGACTATGTAGTTGTTTTTGAGCTTAAATATTTTAGAACCAGTGAAAACTATGTTATATGGAATATTTGTTTGTGACACGAACGACTACAATGTTTTGTGTTA
>CAJQZN010016561.1:0-10016 GCA_907164685.1 Colias eurytheme | reverse complement strand
GTAGTGCTGGTGTAGTGTGAGCTTGAACTCGGTCGGGTTGTAACGTCGGTAGCGCGCACACCCCAGAGCTCGGCTGCGGCGCTCGGCTGCGCATGCGCATTTAAAAAAATAAAACATTTGAACCGCGGTGTCTCATTGTTGTTTATATTCGAACAGACTAAAGTGAAGTGTTTGTTGACTATTGGAACAGGTTCCCGTTTCGAAGGATGCGTAACGGTAATTTTTCTATATTTATAGTTGATACAAAAGTTTTTTGGATTAATAGAATAGATACCAAATTTAGGTCAAGTCAACAATTATTTATAAGTACGAATTCATATTTTTTATATTATATTTTTATAATATAATCAAAGTAATGCATTTAATATGATTCTAAGTACCTTACGTATTATAATGTTATACATTAAATGAGTAAATTTAATTGATAAAAAAAAAGATATACGTTTTATTATAAATAGATTGCGATGAACAGATTCAATTAAATCTTATAAAAGTATTAAAGAACTTATCTCTAAAAATACCAATTAAATTAATTAAACTTGCAAGGAAAAGACTTCAACGCACGCCGACATATTAGCATTGATATACGATCATACAAGTTCAAATATAATGAATGATACACGATTTTGTGTGCTATTATATACATTATACATATATGTATATTTATTTATTAATTATACATATATAATTATTTAAGTTTTGTAAGTTAAGAATGAAGAAGAAGTACTATAACAGTAAAAACAAGGAAAGCTTCAAACAGGAATTTGAACTAAAAATTTAAAATGGATACAAAACTTATTACCTAATACATATAACTGTTTGAAAAGTCAAAGGTCAAGTAAGGCCATGAGTTCGTAAATTAATTAGGGAATTAATCGACAGTCACTCCAGTCAACCACTTTTGGTTAACCTACCGTAAATTAACTACTTTATAACAAAGTGCTAACTTCTTTATTTACAGGATAATACTTGAAACTGAGAAATTAATTTTTAAATATTATTTGGTATAATGAAATATTTTGTACAGCCCAATATAATATTTGGTATAATATTTTGTACAGTACATTCCTATACAAATGTTATCGTATGAGGATTTTTATCCCTCTATCAAAAATACGAATTTGTCGTAAAATCTATTAATTTGATTGCACAAAACAATGTACCATAATTAGAATAATAACACAAATGATAAATGAACCATTCGCTATTGTGTGATTAATTCTATAAATACAAATAAACACCGTTACACGACAGCAAATTTTAAATTTCCGAGGGATTTAATAACATCCGGTGAGTCACGCAGGTTGTATTATGTGATAACTTGCAGCTCTGTAAGCTTTGCATACATTTAATCGATGTCACGACCTAAAGGAACCAAGATCAAGTTTTGATCGGTATAACTATGGGGACTCAGTGGGAATGTAATAAATTAAAAAAGATAATATAGATCAATGTGTTTTCTGTTAATAAATATTAAAAAAATGTATTTTACAAACACTCAGATGAACAATAAACTGCACATTTTACTTTTTTAATATATAATGATACGAACGACTTAAATTATTATTAGTTATTATTATTTTAACAAAATAAAACAAAGCACGCTATATTAAATAAGTAAATATTATGTACATAATATGATAATTTAATAATAAGCAACGTTGTGGAACCAAGGAAATGAAGCGTTTTGATACATATGTAGTTGATTTTACTTATGTTACTTAGTTTTTTTGATACAATTAATCCTCACTCTACATAAATCTTTACATATATTTTGATATAACAAAAATGTAACATATTTTTATTTTAAATTTCTTACCTTGTTCCTTATTCACATACCTACCATTTTGAGAGCCATTACATTAACATAATGATAAGCTTGAATAAGATAAAAAATAATATTTTTAACAATAAACTCGGTCATGAGCTCAATATAGTGGGAGGTCACTAATAACTAACATAATATACAAAGTTATATAATATACAATTATCTAGTAATTTACCTGTTTAAATGATAATTGTTCGTGACAAGAGCCTTTACATTTGTTATCAACATGTTCTTATATTTTTCCTCAACAAACATTTAATCTATATACTTCAATGAAACAAACCTCTACGTGACACATAATTGAATTATGGGAATGAATTTCAGCTAGCTAGTATTTATGTAGAAGTAGACCAAACTAACAATTTCAGTAAATCAAGAATACTTTTATGATTTATCCCTTTAATAAAGTAATAATTCGCCTTCTGTTTACAATAATGTGGTTTTATGCAGAATAAACAAACACGAAATAACAATTTTATACCCAATTATTAAAGTACAGGTAATGTATTTAGGTTAATGTAACAGATTGATAACATTGAAATGTCACATATAATGCAGTGGCACTACGCATGCTGATAATACGTCAATCAACCGATAACATAGGGCTCACGACACTGTTATCCATTCATCGTCGGTTACCGTTCCCGCTACTACTAATGCAACCACCATGACTTTGCTTTCTGTGACGTCACGGCTATTGTACACCAGCCATACTGTTACTGCACTATGTATTGTACCATATCATCGAAGTAGAATGTCATAAAGAATAGACTCGTCGCTCGATACGTAATCTTAAAGCCATTATATTTTTATTCATTGTGACGTTAATATATGAAGATTACTGTTAGCTAAATAGTTCTGTCATAAGATATAAGAATGTCTATAGTCATGCTACTGCGTATCGGAAATCGGAATGTTTATGTTATCAGCTCTAAGGTGATTGTGACAAAGTGCGACGTAAAATTGCAAGTAGCTTTTCTGAGACGATAAAATTCTTTAAATAAATCTGCACGGCGCGGCGTCACTATCATGGCAATATATTATAGAGTATTTTTTATAGCTAAAAGTCATGACGCAATTTTTTCGACCCCAAAGTAAATAATATAATTTGTACCTATCCTATATGGAGAATCGCAATGAAATTCGTCTTATAGAAAATAGTAAATAATTCTGTTTCTTTACTTGTTAGAAACATGAAGTATTGTAAAAAATATTAACAAGTTTTAGAACTACTAAACTTCATGAAATTAGAAACTTAATATTTTGAACTCCTGTATGTACCCAATTAATATTTAAATGAAATGAAGAATGAAGGAGCTTACGACACGTGTGTTCAGTGACTCAAGTTATGAATGCCTTATGTATGAACTTACATTATATAAACGCCCATATATATTATGTACGTTTCCAAAAGTTGCCTGCCAATTAACATAAGTTTGTTTACCCTGAACAGGGTCGAGTTTCGGTGAAATAATTATAACTTTTTAATCTTCATTCCATCTTATTAAGTGTGGAATGATTAAATATGAAGAAAGGTGTACGAGGATTCCGATCATTAATTCAGGGGTTAAATACCTTGAACGAATGTTAAATAAATACTATACAAATTATATTATTTGTTTTATAGTCAATAGCATGGACAAATATAATTGGGTCCATGATCAATAGTGTATTCCTTCAATACATTGCATATTTTCCTCTTATTTTGTTCTCATGAAAATATTTGAAATGTAGTTGAATTTTTTTTATTTTTATTATTCATCAAATATTAACACGTTCACTGCGGCACCTAAAATGCCAAACTTACCGTTGTTGCGGCATGTCTTCCATACTTCACATCGGCAAGTTCACCACTGTGCGTCATGAGCCATTTTTATCACATCGCACCTTCTGACTTTGAAGGTTAATAATTTCATGAAATTTTTTTTCAGATAATAGTATATATAGTCTGGTATATACCGCATAAATAGCTTTTAGTTTGACCCAATAGTTTAAAAGATATGAGGGAAAATGTAAACCCCTGATTTTGTGAAAAATTATTTGCCATCCCGCACTGCGTTGATACGGCATGTTTACAGTAATAGCGATGGGAAACACTGTAAAATAAAACATCGATATCGATATAAATCAATTTTGTATATTTCAGTCTGTTTGTTAACAGATAACGAGATCGTCGATACAAAAAAAAAAACACATATAAAACAAGGTTCTTGATAGAGTACTATCAGGAAATTGTTCAGTAACTTTTGTTTTAATTTGTTCAGTAACTTTTGTTTTAATGTTTTATATTATTTTCACAACTGTCATCACATTTTTGCATTTATGCTACGAAATAAAAGAAAGTAAATATTATGTATTCTGTGGTCCTACTTCAAACTGTGATCACAAACATATATTTGTCTCTTTTCGAGTCATTGATTAACATATAAAAAACCTCGCCGCACCACGGTGAAAACTGTGATTTTGGGCGCCGCACTGTGGTGTAGTCGCTGATGGCCCGATACTGGACATGCCGCAGTGAACGTGTTAAAACCATCTTCCAAGTTACATCTCATACCGTCATACGTATATCTTTTATACATTGCATATGCGATGACAATATGGGTAGATAATCATAAACACACTTAGTACACAGTCGTATTCTAGGGCACATATGAACAAATAAAAACAAATAGGTATCATCTTTTTCAGAAATGAAATTTAGCTGTTCGCTTAACATAATGTTTAATGCAGCGCATGTGTTGTATACCGTACACGTCCGAATTCCGAGTCGTTTCGCGTTACTTCACCTACATTCCTATTGCAAATGAAAACACTGGGGATATCTTTAATCCCTTCACACATGACCTATACTTTTTAATTTTAATATCATTTGGTTAATGCAAATTATATGTAAATTGAACCAGCAAATTGGCTAATTAACGTGAGCATGAATTTACCTACTTAGTTTGTTGAAAACATAACACATTAAAATTATTTTTTTTTCTGATAAAGGACCAATTGTATTTTACCAATTACCAATAAAAATAATTCCACTTATAGGTACAGATAAAAGTGTCTTTTCTTGTTTACTTTTAAGAGTTACCTTATCGAACTACAACGATGTATATTTTAGCACCAATGACAGATAATATAGAAACCCTTCGAAGGTGTGCGAGGGTCAGCTGTCACAGTAATGCAATATCTCATGGTACCTAAGTAAGGTGACATTGACATTGAGAAAAGCATGTCCGAGACCCTACGGACCACGCGTCAACGAACACAAGCATTGAACTTTGAAGGCCCATTGTTTAGTTGTTTACCCAATGTTAGATTAGATAAATTATATGTAAGGTTGAATATTAAGACTTTTTTCCAATAAACTTGAAATCCCTTCTTCTTTAATTTTATAGCATTTACAGATCATTGCCGAGGGATGCAGCAAAAATTAAAAAGGCCACCCTTGAAGCAAGCTTTTTTATTAAACCTTTATGAGCGACGAAATTTCTAAATTATTAAATATCTTAACTTAAATCATAAACTGCTGTTTAAAATTTAAATGGAAGCGATTATTTTTTTCGAATAAAGTGCTAAATAGTAGTAGTAATAAATAAATAGGTAATATCAATCACATCTATTGCTTTATATCTACCAAGTGTTAAATATTCATTGGAGCTTGTAATGTAATAATACCTACATGATAATACGTTTTGTTATGTACTAATTATTCATTGAACAACTTGACTCATTCATTAGTTAATTGCATATCAATAGTGGCTTTAATTTGCTGATGCGAAGGTCCATTGATAAACAATCAACAATTAGTTCCCACGATGTGAGCTGAGTCAAGTGGACGGGACAAGGTTCCGCTCTGGTTGAGCAAGAAACTAACTGTGCTAAGTGTTTTATTATCTAAGGGCGTTATTTATAGATGTCACTTGCCAGTGATGTGCATTGCGACGATCGCCGAGCGACAACGGCAACGCCTTAAAAGTAAATCGGTTAAGAACTTTGTAATCAATTTAAATGTTGTCTCTATGGTCGTCTCTGATTAGTGGAGTCAGCTTTAAAATGTTATTAGTATATTAGACTTTAACAAATAAACATATAAATCAATCATCCAGGTATAAGATATTACCCTCTATGAAAAGCTCTTATGCACTACAGAACGAGGAGTAACAAACGTGCGCAGCGTTACGCACAACTCGTGCTAATAAAGAATTTAATTATTATAAGGGTGTTCATTCATTTGATATGATGAGGAGCGTAAGTAAAAAAGTTGCAGTTATACAATAATTTAAGAATTATTTATATTTTCCATTCTACTAATTTATATTATGGGAAATGATTTGTATCTTCGATGTAAGAAATTGTTACAAAAACTAATCTATAGATTAAAAAATAAATAAATTAGAAAGTTCTACCGAGTTACAAGGGCTTTTTATTACTCAGATCAAGCGGCGCAAGGGCATTAGCTTGTTGTTATGATACACAAATAAATAACTTTTGTAGTGCAGCAGGCTCTGTCACAGAAGCCTTCTTTTTAGTTACAGCCTAGTGCTCTATTCAGGTTCTGTAATTCACAAGTAAATAAAAGTGCCCTTTGTGTATTCGTTAATAATATCATCTTATAATTAAATTTGAAAATAACGAGATAATCATAAATCAGTTATTGCGAATATTATATCAAACATAATGAGTAATAATAACATCAAAGTTCAATTAATTCTATAAACATTCTAGTGGAACTTTTTGAAAAAACGATTTTGTTATTTCACAAATTCTACTTTGTATTTAGGATTAATAAAGGCATAATTATTTATTAATGTAAAAGATTTAGAATTACGTATAACATAATTTAATCTTTGGCATGCCTTATCAAAAGGAATGATAAATGATCATAAGATATCTTTAATATCTGCGAAGGCATCTAATAGATAGAAAGACTGTCTCTAAATAATTTAGGCTGATAGACGAAATTAAGTCAACTCGTAATTGTATCAAACTAGCTGCCCCGGCAGACGTCGCGGTCGTTCTGCCCTATTGTCCCTTTTTTGTGTTTGTAACTTTTCTGAATTCGTAGAAAAAAATTACTTAGGACTTTGTATGGAAATCGGTCAGCTGATTAGCGAATTTTCCTTACAAAGTCCAATTTTTTTTACGAATTCAGCAAAGTTGTAGAACAAAAGTGGATCAGTTTCATGAGTAGAAGCTCCTGTCTACATTCGTCAAACCTTTCACCCTGTATAGGGATATCAAATTTGATTAATTTTCCTCTTTTCATTACCAAAGTTCAACAATATTCAATAATATATTCTAGTACCGAGTAAAAAATATGATTCAATTTGCGTGCAATAATTTAGAGGATTTAGTTACAATGGTAGTGAGTAGTGATGATATCAGCGTCTTCCTGAAAGCAATTACGATTGAGACCGACACGCTTGGATGTTCTAATAGGATTGTACGCAATTAATAAAAACGCATAGAAAAACTGAAGCACGACTTATAACCGACATTTTATTCAGTACGTTATTCTACTGCTAATTATTGTAATTAACTTACAAAAAATAATTCTATTTTTATACATTACCTATGTGTATAAGTTTGTTTGTCTAGTATCTATTTTTTTGTAATTTTTTTCTAATCAATGTTGTACCTAGTTTAATACTAATTGATAATATTATTCCGTGTATTTATTAGCAAGTTTTCATTTTATCTATACTGATGATGTTAAGAACTATTATATTTTATTGACGTTTTCATTTCACCTATACTGATGTTACGAACTATTACATTTTATTGAAGCACCATTTTTTTGTACAATTATGCAACCAAAATAGGAGGGGCCACAATGACATGTGGTTAAGTACAGTTACGTACTAACGAGATATATAATATTCAATAATGTAAGGTGTTTGACCTAACATTTTTCGAAACGCAGTAAAAAAAGCTGTATAATCAATGTCAGAGCTAAGTATGCAGATAAATAAAGTTTGAGACAACCGGATACTGCGTTTCTTTTGAATCGATCCCGTTAGGAATTGAGTAGGTTACGTTGTGTTTAAAATAAAAGTAAACGACTTGTAACATTACATGTGTAGATATAGCATAGTATATCTACTGTTTTAGAATTTCATATAAAATTCATCATAGTTATCCTCCAAGAGTATGGGACATGTCACTGAAGATGTATGGATTTGAGAAAAACCAACAAAAAATGTATGCTAAGAAATCCTATGCAAGATTGGTGTGGCCCGAAATTTTTCAATTAACTGGGTCTATCTGTATCTCGGTAATGGGCAAAATTAAATTCCTTCGTTTCTGCAGTGTTTCTTGTTAGTAACAGATTGAGAAACAACATCTGACTATTGGGTCACGTTTTCGTTTTATTAATAGTTTTATGATAGAAATAGAGCGAATTTTATTATTTTCGATAATTAATGAATAATTTACGATGATTTGATGAATATTTAAACTTATTTTCGAAGTTTGTTTTTTTATCGCTGGAAAATTAAATTTAAATGCTTCGAAGAATTTTTCGAACTCTTTACTCTCAAGTTTGATTCCCGTCTAAGATAGAATACGGAATGCCTTGTTAATTGACACAACATAACTCAATGTTAAGTTTACGGCTTTGGCACTGCCTTAATTGAAAACATTCCGAGATTCATATGACATAAATATAGATATAGATAGCCTTTCCAATTTAAGCTACAGAATATTCTAAGGTTAAATTGTATTTGTATTGGTATAAATTGATTACATAGATGTTTAAATTAATATTTACATGATTGGTCTATCTAATTTTGATGTAGGTTTGAATTGTTATCCACTAAAGAATACCTAGATAGCGTAATGTACATAATGAGGTACACTATGCGTTTATTTTTTAGGTCTTTCTTAAGATGGTCCGGGTATATATTATTTATAGTATCGGGCATTTATATTATTATTTCATATTATACTTCATATAAATATATGGTAATTAGGAAAGCCTTAACAGAAACAAATTCCGAAAATTAACTTATCGATGAATCAGTATTGACGATAGCTTGCAAATGGCGGATATTACTTGGAATATCGATACCGACTTATCAAAATAATATAACTTATACTCAGAGTTATAACTTAATGCAATACCTACTGTATAATAATCTTTCCCGTAACTTCGAGAGCCATTAACAGTGCGCTACATATTTCTTCTATTTGAAAACACGCTCTGATAAACCTAATTATAGGGCAGCCACTTCATGTAAATTACTAATAAACTCCGTTAACAAGATGGCAATTATAACAGTGCTCACCGCGTGCTGGCTGACGACGTAATACTACGTTTTGTTTGGTTAACTACAACTGTACACACGCTAAGAAATTGGCATAATGTCTTAAGTCTCTGACACTCAAATTGTACATATGTAAGACCGTTATCAAATATTTAAAAAGGTATTTATTTTGTTTCAGATAAATATGTGACGTGTAAGGACATGGCATAAGTTCTTGGACTAAGTGTGAACAGCATACAAATCACAATGCATACCATGGATACCTTGGGCTACGGCCATAAGAAGTACAGGCCACCACTTTCACCGACCAGCTTCTACCAACATGATTATTACTCCAGACATACGACGTTACGGCCTCAGGTAAGAACATAATACGAGCTTTTCTTGGAATTTACACGCGTATTTATTCACTGAAATATTAAATTACATATTTACATGGTCGCACTGATAATTTGGTAAATGGATAACATAGCTCGAAGGCGTTCTGTGTGCCGAAAGATTTTGCCAATCATGTTTTATTTATGTAGGTAGGTAAGATTTTATCTATGTAGGTACAATGTTATTAGTATTTTTTACGCATCGTACGTAGGTACCTATATCGCAATAATCTATTCTGCTTACATGGAAACTCACTCAGTAAATTTACTGCCAATTTCCATAATACGATTTACGATAAAATATTTTATGGCAATTTATAATAAACGACATTTATAAGATATCGTTAATAATAATAATCGTAAACTTTTGGATTAGTTTCATTGGTTTATGTTTTTTAAAATGATATAATTTAATATTAGGTGCCCATAATAAAGTAATCCTAAACCAAAAATAATTTGGAAAATCCAAAAGTGCACGCCTCATAATTTTTTTTTTAATAATTATTTATTAATTATTATTTTTGTTTATTTAATAACAATTAAACCACA
>CAJQZN010016558.1:0-16116 GCA_907164685.1 Colias eurytheme | reverse complement strand
ACGAAAAACGACGTAATCGCGGACGAAGTCGCGGGCAACAGCTAGTTGTATAAATAGAATACGTAATAATTATATGCCTGTAAAATAATTTTACTCAAAGGTAGCACAGTAGAAAGCTAAATAAGTTTTAAAGTCAAAGAGGTTGTCATCTTATCAACTAACTAGCTGTGCCCTGCGGTTTTACCCTCAGTACTCCGCTCCTGTTAGTCTTAGCGTGATGATATATAGCTTTCCTCGATAAATGGGCTATCTAACACTGAAAGAATTTTTCAAATCGGATCAGTAGTTCCTGAGATTAGCGCGTTCAAACAAACAAACTCTCCAGCTTTATTATATTAGTATAGATATAGATAAGTAAAATTATATTCATTTATTTTTACCCATATTTCAAACCCATGGTAGTCCCTGTGGTAGTCCCTATTATTTACGTCATAATATCTTCTTAAATTCTCTTATCTTCTATGTTTATTTTAACGATGACGATATTTTAATCTTTGAAGGTTTTTTACATGACATAATATTTTAACAATAATAATATAATTTTTTTTTATATTTTTTTATTTTTTTACATAATATTTTTATTTCCTTGGTCAAGGCCTAATTGGACATCTTGTTCAGTAAAAAAAAACATGTTAACTTAGAAATACAAAATAATAAAAATTGTTATGAATAGAGTTTTAAGAAAATATACTAGTAGATAGAATATAAGTAATTTATAAGAACTAAATAAAAAATCGGCGTATCCAAAATCTAATCGTAAGATATTTTGGAATTTTTTAATTTACTCTAATTGACCATTTTGAACAGCTCTTTACATTTCATTGTATCTTTATTTTACATTTTCTAAAATTTGCTTGAAATAAACCTAAATAATAAATAATAATACCTACTCTAATTCTTGGCCAAATTCATCTGAACTTTAAAGGAATATTTTCTTCATTGCTGTTCCGCTCTAATTAGTGTAGCATCATGTTATATAGGCAAATACCTGCCTCGGTAAATTTATTATTTGTAAATAAAATCAAACGAGTAAAAATTAATGTATTGTTAGCATATTCTTATAAATAGATACAAATAATAAGAGCCAATAATACAAATAATTCAGTAAATGCTCACGGGTGTATATTTTGCTACCGTAAAGAAAAAAAAGGAGAAATAAAGTGCATAGAAGCGTATTTTATTTAAATCATACTTTCAATACATAGGTCTCTTCTTTTCGATGGAAGGAGGGACCTATCGCGTAAAAAAACATAACACTATACAACTGTTACTTTAATTGCCGCTAATAACACAATTATGTTAACTCAATTTCATCACTCCATTACTCATCAATGAGTGACTCACTCATAGTTGTAATCATTTTTCTTGTGTTCGTATTTAATGTTTATTCTTTATTTTTAATCGTCAGTTATTAAATGTTAAGTACTTATACGTTCTAGTTCTAGTAATTTTCATAATTACTAGAACGTTCTTTTATGGACTTATCAATATATTTTTTTCCTTGTGATTGTAAATTTCCTGTTAATGTAAAGTATGTTACGGTTAAAGTGGCTGATTATGTTTATTGTGTAAATATCGTCATGATTTTATAGTGCTTTGTTGCTCTCTTTTTCGGAAATTCCTTATTCATATTTTTCTACTTAAAATTAAGAGTAAAGAAATACATAGGTAATATAATTATTTTTCTATCAAATATCTAAGTAAATAAATATTTGCTTTACTTCTTTTTTATATTTCTTTAAAATGGCTCCAATACCTTTTGGGTTGATCCATTTCAAACAGGCGCAAAATTTAGTCATTGTTCTTTTTCCTAAAATGTAAGCCTATTTCTTATTTTTACTAAGCAAGATCGAGGCCAAATGTGTCGCTAGTTATACTCGAACATGTTTAGAATACTACCATTTTGTCGTAATCGAGACGTTTGTTTTCCTTCCTCTTGAATAAACAAAACACCCATGGCATCAGTTTAACCGTAACATGTAATGTAGGCGATAACAGTTTACCATTGAATGCGCACGCGCACCGACGCTTTGACGCCAAAATGTTATTAATAATAAAACGCGTGTCGTGCTTCTAAAAATACATTAAAAGTGATTTAGCATCCATAAATAATGTGAACATGAAATAATATGACGCGTTCCCTCGGTGAGAAATACCTTTGAAACGATGTTAAAAATATTGACCTGGCCAATTAGAAGCTTTTCAAGGATACTCATCTTTTTGATACTTATCTACGTGTGGTCGCTTCTAAGTCTTTACAACACCAAGCTGTATGACATTAGAGCTAAGCGGAAAGAAATACTTTCATACACAAATCACAGGGATTTTAAATATATACTCCAATGGACGCGCCGGTTCAGCGCACCTTTCGATTACCTGAGCGAGGGCAACGCTGCCTTTATCAAAAACAAATGCAAGCACAAAAACTGTTATGTCACAGATGATAAAAACTATTTCCTCGATCAAAGGGAATTCGACGCTATCGTATTCAACGGTAGAGATGTGATACACCTGTGGCCGTTCCAAATGCCGGCACAAAGATCCCCGAAACAGAAGTATATATTCGGCGCTATGGAATCCCCGGATAATTTTCCGGCGTGCGACGAAAACTTAGATGGATTCTTTAATTGGACTTGGACGTACAAATTGGATTCGGATTTCCGATGGGGTTATATAACGATATTCGCTTTGAATGGGACGATAGTTGGGCCGAATATTGGGATGGAGTGGCCGCAGCATATGCAAGAGATTAGTGAGGAATTGAAGACCAAATTGTCGAGCAAAACGAAAGCGGTGGCTTGGTTCGTGTCCCATTGCTCTACCAAGAGTGGTAGAGAGAATTTTGTGTCTGATTTGGATGATGAGCTGAACAGATATGGATTATCTGTAGATGTTTATGGTAGTTGTGGGAAATTGAGTTGTCCCCGCAGTGACGAGCGTTCGTGCTTCAAGATGATTGAGGACAAATACCATTTTTATTTGTCGTTCGAGAATTCCTTCTCAGAGGACTACGTGACTGAGAAATTGTTGACCGCTTTGAACAATTATGCAGTGCCCATTGTTTTTGGTGCCGCGAACTACACGAGGTAATAATAGATTATAATTTATGTAAATCGCCTTATAATAAGGATGATTAGGAAGCGACAAATCTTGGGTTGCAACGGTCATTGACAATGTATTTAAGGTATTTAATTGAAGGCAGATTAGGCTAACACTAGTCACTAGTAAGCTATAACTTTAAACATTTTTTTCTTATTTATTTAAATATCTTAGTTACATTATGTTGTACTTATTATTCTCTTTTTTTGTTCATTAATATTTTTTAGTAAACTCGTTCGGAAAGCAATTTTATTATAGAAAGAGCCGGCAAAAAAACTACATAATTAGGTAGACTGAAATCATATCATTTTTATACAATTTTTCATAAAAATAATAATGATGCCAAAGCCTTCTTTTCTTTATAGAGAGCGACGTAAAATATTTTATATTCGTAAGAAAAGTTAATCCTTTGACCTCTTGAGTATTTTTTTATAAATTATATAAAGTAAATTCTTGTTTTTTGTAAAGATAAAGTAAATTCTTTATCCACGTGTACGAAGGCGCGGCAGAACTTGATTTGTTCATCGCATTTAGAAAACTTAAAAAACTTGCCTTTGATTTCCAACCGAGAATCTTTAAAATAACAACTTATTCCGATACGTGACAAAAAGATGGTCACCTACTTGCTTATTAATATGTTTCGATATTTCGAAACGAATTGAAATCAATCAGTGAAACAAATGAAAAATTAATCTCTCCTACGCCGCCGGAAATCGATAGTCTCGAATAATTTAAGCTTTGTGCTTTAACCGAAATAACTACACTTTTTCTTTGTTATTGACTTCATAATAATTTACATGAACTATTATTACAAATACGCCTGCTCTATCACGCCAAAACTATTTAAGATTTTGATGAAACTTGGAATTTTTTTAGTGTATTGGCAAGTTTTGTAGCATCTTAGTACATATATTGTATTTATGAGCAAAAACGTAGTCCAAAGACAAAACTTCAACTTTAAACAATTATTACAACGATCAATTATTCAAATCAGGTCACCAATTAATATTAAATGGTCATTCAGATATTATGAAGTGACCTCCTAAGTGATTTAAATTAGCTCCCGTGCCATGATGTCTTAAAGCAGTTTTATTTCCAGTGTGAAAAGATGACAGCGCTAAAGTTCGTCTAGCGCCATCCCATTCCCAAACTGGAAATGATACTGCTATAAGACGTCATGGTGAAAAGACTTCATTTAACAAAGCGTTAACTTAAAACAGGACATTTTCTGTGTTACCTATTTAAGTAATATATTTCTATGTGTCAGTTGAGGTCACAGATCTTAATTAGCATTAAAACTTTCAACAGTCGTGATTTTAATACGACTTTTCACACTTCAAAATAATAATCTTTTATTATTATATACCTACTACAAAAATAACATTTTACATTTAACTGCGAAGAACAGTTAAGTAAGCATTGTTATATTAATCACCAATTAAAACAATATCATTAACGCCATTCAACGAAACAAAAACTTGCAAAATATAACAAACAGAGGACTAATGAAGGAACATACAACCCGGGCGAGTCAACTTGACACCTGCTACCTATACCCGTCTCTTTCACTCTCACGTAATAATAGAATGGAGTGAAAGGGACAGGACCATTTTTCAGGTGTCAAATTAACTCGCGCGAGTTATAGGTACCGAATGCGAGTGTACATGATTAACATTTATTTCATTTGAATATGAAAATATTGAAATCATTTATTTTAAATTGCAATGCCGATGAAATAATGCAATTATTTTTAAATGATAGCCTGATAATTAAACTTTTTAAACATCCTGATTACGCATTTGATTGCATCCGCGCGCCAATCTTTTAGAAGTGAAACTTCTTTAGGCGCGTTGAGAGTAAAATTTCAAGGTGGTGTCATGCAGCAATAACGTTGAATCCTGCCAATGAAGTTCCACTTCTGAAACATGTGCTCGGCACACACGCCCTTATTAATAATATGAAAGACATAGACATAGACACAAAAATACTATATATTATTCCATAATATTTGTTATTTATCATAATATTATTTAAGTAGGTACCCATTTTCGAGATATTTCTACCATACAAGCGCATATAAGATTAAGTCCATTCATACTTCATAGTCTCTCTATAATAATTTGCTTCAATGTATTACAAAGACCAAGCTAAACCATTTTCTTATCCCAAATAAAAATAAAAATTTAACATTTTCATGTAAAAGAGAGTGTTCTTTAGCAGGATGTAACATATTATGTGCATTTTTATTATAGACTCTCATAACGTAAGAATGGTATGAACGTTACATGTAAATCTGCTTGAAATGTTCCCGTTTCTCTTGTTTTTTCTGTTTATTAAGTTACATAAAAAAATAATGGATTAAAAATTAAATAATGTAGGTACTTAGGTAGTATTTTCTAGTGTTTGATTTTACGCGAGTATTATACATTTAGAAAATAAAGATTTTAGCTCCCAGTGACCACACTCGCCGCAAAGTTAACATCAGGTGGCCCACCTGCTCCTTTGCTTGCTCTGACATAAAAAAAAAAGTATGCGAAACGTCTGGATAATAATATAATGAATAAATCGTGTATGCAGCGGCGGCCTTAGGGGGTGGCGAACGGGGCAATCGCCCAGGGCCTCGCTCTTGCAGGGGCCTCGCGCAACAAACCACCCAAGCAAATTTAAAAAAATGAAAATGTGTGCGTGTACTGAGTATGTTCATGCGTGTGTATGAAGGAAACGACGATATTATCTCGGTGCTGAAATACATAATAGAAAACAAATTAACTGAAGTTTACCCCACTATCGAAATAGTCCTGAGAATTATTGCCACCACACCTGTGACAGTTGCGTCTGCTGTAAGGAGTTTTTCGAAGCTTAAAACATATTTGAGGAATTCAATGACACAAGATCGGCTTTCAGCCCTTGCTATTCTTTCAATCGAAAATGACGTAGCTCATTCGTTGGATTATTGTGCTTTAATTAAAGATTTTAGCCTTAGGAAAAGACCCAAACATCAATTTTAAAATTTATCATCTCTGTATTTGTTAATTTGGTAAATCTTTCTATGTATAAATCCATACTAATCTAATATTATTTAAATGCGAAAGTAACTCTGTCTGTCTGTCTGTTACTCAATCACGCCTAAACTACTGAACCAATTTTCATGAAATTTGGTATGGAGATATTTTGATACCCGAGAAAGGACATAGGCTACTTTTTATTGCGAAATATGTACCACGGGCGAAGCCGGGGCGGACCGCTAGTATACCTATAAATATTTTAAAACTCAAATTTTATTCATTTGTATAACTTTATCATTTCTCCTCAAACATGACAAATACCTAAACCAAACAACCAGACCTACTTTCGCATCACATACATTTCACGAAGAACAAAGGGCCTCGCAAAGGGCCTGCCGCCCGGAGCCTCGCAATGGGTAAGGCCGCCGCTGCGTGTATGAAACCGTTAAATAATGTGTTAGAGATTGGGATATAAGAAACAGAATAGGTAGAGGTTCCCTGGTTGAAATCATTGTACTGTTATAATAAGCCAGCAATTTTTCATAATAAATTCAATAATTTCGTTATTTTTTACTTCCTCATTGGTTTAATGTAAGGAACATATTTTGTAGTATTATTTACTCTATATAATTATAGTAGATAATATAAAAAAATAATTATTCAATTTGTATTTTAAATTAGGTTAGAAATAAAAAGTGCCATCAATAATTTCCTTCAAATAAAATAAAAACTGAAACAAGTTTTATCCTTTGTTAAAAACTCGTTATGCTATCAAAAAGCAAATTAGGTTATTCCCTGAAAAAATCTGTTTCTTGTTGATATTTAATTGTTATCGTGGGTACTTCCGAGAATTTTTGTGTGAAGCTATCCAAGGTATAAAGGATTTTTTTATAATAAATTAATGTAGGCCATTGTTTAGAAATTTAAGAAATAATCTCTACAATTTTTCGGATTAAATTTATTGCTGTTTCAAAATGAAATGTTCTGACATTTGAAATCATGAATTAAATTCGATTTTATGAAGGATTATATGAATTACTTTTTTTTTTGTTTTATTGGCTAACCTAAATCTAAACTCGTCCACTTATTACACAATCTAAATAAAATATACAGAGATAACATCATTCGAGAACAATTGCTACATGCTCTAAATTTTATCACAATAGGTTTAGCAGTTTGGCCATGAAAGCTTAACCACTTGACAGATTGATTAGCATTACGATATGGAACTAATTATAATTAATACCTTCACTTTTAAAGTCACGGTTTTAGTTACGTCGTAAATATTTTATAACCCATAAAACTATAACAATCACAGACATGTGTGATAACAATTGATACAGACCTAAACAATACAAGGGTATTTTCTTGGAAACTAGTTATGCCCCGCGGTTTTACCCTCATAGCTCCGTTCCTTTAGGTCTTAGTGGGACGATATAATATGTAGCCTATAGCTTTCCTCGATATGTGGGATATCTAACACCGAAAGAGATTCAAATCAGACCAGTAGTTTTTGAGATTAGCGCGTTCAAACAAACAAACAAATAAACTCTTCAGCTTTATAATTTAGAATTGATAATAATGATATCATTGCATATTTGTTTTTTTATATATCTAAACAATGCATACAAGAGACTACTTTTTTTAGTTAATTCAGCAAAACACGCGATACCTATACTCACTCTAAATTTACTTTTTACAGATTAACTTTCATATTCGGTTATTTCGAATTACATTTTTATTCTAATCCGTTTACAACATCAAACATCAATAACCTCCTCCTTTTTTTGAAGTCGGCATGTAATAATTTTAAGAAGAGTAACAGCAATAAAGGCTATTTTATTTTTATTTATTTTATTTATTTATATGTCTACAATCAAATGTCTACAATCTACAGTCATTTCTACATACCCTTGATCCTTACCGTTTGAACCATATTCTGATACTTATCAATTATCATTCCTCTTGATTTTTCAAGTCTTTGATCCCTTATTTTGAGTGTCGACAAACCCGAATCACTCGTCGTGCCATATAGCAATGAACATAATAATTCTTAAGTTCTTACCATAAACTTTATATATACCTACCCTCATGGTGTAATATTCTGTAGAAAGAACATTTGAATATCTTAGGTATATAAAAATACTTAGGTACCTACTTTGAATAAGATGTTTCTTTTTATTTGTTTTTTTGTGGGGATTTTAGCATCTAAGTATATTATGTTGTAGGTATTACGCGATCCAACTAAGAATAGGATTAATTCAGCGTCCATGTCAGCGTCATATTGTGACGTCAAGATATTAATAGATATTGCTTGACAAATGGCAATCTGTAAAAGGCATCCAAAATGGCTAAGTAGGTAATTTGTTTTTCAAATGACATTTTACTCAGTCATTGACGTTCCCATTCTTAGTTAAAGCCGGCTACTCACATACCTACCTGCCGATTAGAGAACAACTGAAATTGCTCCGATCGCCGTGCAACCGACATTGTTTAAATATTGCCCCTGAGGCAGGCACGTGAGTAGCCGGCTTTAGAATTATTGCACCCTTAATTGTAATGTTTATAGATAAGCAGCGGCAATTTTTAATTTGGACTCTTTGGCTTTAATTGCTCCGACTGCCGTGCAACCGGTATTGTCCCTTCGGCAGGTAGGTGAGTAGCCCTCTTTATGTGGTAGAATCCTCGACTCTAGTACAACACTAGTCTACATACTCTCTAAGAATCTCGAAACTCTTGTTTTATACAACAACTAGTTCAACAATACTCAATACCTTTGGTTAAAACGTCAAGTTATGGTTTAGCTTTGTAATTAATATCACTTATTTGAAGTACTTAGAGCACATTGTTTGAAATCTTATTGTAATCTGCGAATAATAATTAATAGTTAATACATTTTAGTCAATTAGTATACCTTTTTATCATTAGCACAGTTAAATGAATACAGAAATTGATAAATAAATTTAAAGTACAGACATTTTGAATTTTAAATACAGTTGAAATTAAATTTAAATAAAAATTATATCACAGATAATTTCTTGACAATATATACCACACCAAAGAATAAACCATAAAATATCTTCACTTCCATTTATTTGCGCTTCGTTTTTCAAAACAACGCTGACAAAGAATGCCGTTTAAAAACAAATCTCATTCTATTTCCTTGCAACACGATACCTCACCTACGTAAAAAATACCGAGCATAGAAACACAAAGGATTTCAAATTTCACACTATACACGTATATGTATATACTTAATACGTATGATATAACGTATGCACTCTTTGCAAATCTGACTATCTGTTTTTTTATCAATGATTAGCAATTTGTAGGGTTCCGTATCCAAAAGGCAAAACGGACCTTATATACAGACCTCGCTATCTGTCTGTCCGTCCGTTTTTCACCGCTTTATCTCATGGACCGTGATAAGTAAACAGCACAGATAGACTGATAATTAGGTTTAAAGTATTTCTGTTGGCGCTATAATCTTATATATAAAAAATGAATCGCAAAATGTGTTGGTAAGCGCATAACTCGAGAACGGCTGAACCGATTTCGATCATTCTTTTTTTATTATATTCCTTGAAGTACGAGGATGGTTCTTATGTAGAGAAAACGTAAATATTATGTACCACGGGCGAAGCCGGGGCGGACCGCTAGTCTTCTTATAAAAATGAATCGCAAAATGTGTTGGTAAGCGCATAACTCGAGAACGGCTGAACCGATTTCGATAATTCTTTTTTTATTATTTTCCTTGAAGTACGAGGATGGTTTTTATGTAGAAAAAACGTAAATATTATGTACCACGGGCGAAGCCGGGGCGGACCGCTAGTAACAATTAATAATAGGAAATCGAGGTTAAGCAACGATCATGAGTTGGATATTAACAATTTTTTTCAGTTGCTCTTTTATAGTTTATTTTTACGGAACCCTTAGTTCCGCGAGTCTCTCGCACTTAGCCGATTTTCTAAGAGATTTACTAATTTTGTTATCGAGAAAAGTGATTATGCATTATTTTAAAAATTAATACATAAAATAGTTCTTCTGATATTCATCATAATATTTTGTTTTAAGGTTAACCCAAAAGGTTTGCCCTTGTACCTAACTACTAAATTACGCGAAAACTTTTGACAACCATCAAAACTTAATCAATTTCGAAGAATAACCGTACTATCTTAGAAACGCTACCAAATCCTACATAAGTAATAAATTTTATGTAAATTAAAATATGCATAGTTATAGGTAGGATCTAAGCGCTATTTATTATTGATTCTTGATACGATTTTTGGGAAAAGGAAGGTATAAGGCCTATTTTATACCTTTGTACCTATACAAAACCGTTGAAAAATATATAATACTAGCGGTCCGCCCCGGCTTCGCCCGTGGTACATATTTCGCAATAAAAGGTACCTAGCCTATGTTCTTTCTCAGGGTCTAAAGATTGTCTGTGCCAAATTTCATCAAAATCGGTTAAGAGGTATCGGTAATAATTACAAAACTTTCCTCTTTATAATATTAGTATAGATTTACTGTTCAAAATGACTTGATTAAGATACATTTGTACTTAGTAAGTTATTAATAAAAACAAATTCTTATTACTACTACTAATACTTGGTATAATATGCAGTTGTCTATTGTGTAGGTAACTATGTATGTCCAAGCTTTGAAAATTTCAGACACAATTGGCTAAAGCAATTAACTTCCTGTCCAAATTACGAAAAGACCCAATGAAGCTTGATACAGGAATTTTCCCTGACCTATCTCTTTGTCCGAGGCTGCAATTTTGCCTTTATTAACCTGGCTTTATAACGAAGGAATTGTATGAAGCCTATATACAAATTAAGTGATTGACTGTAGTATATTTTATTTAACTCTAGCTATCTTTTCAAAATTACTGATCCGAAACTGCTGAATATTATAACAATTACAAACGTACAAAAACAAATATTTCTTTTTGAAATATGTAAATAGTCTACAGACTACATAGTAAGTATAATATATTATTGTAGATAGAAGGGAATAGATAGACCTATTTTCTTTTAATTACTGCAGGACTAGCTTTCCACCCGCGGCATCGCCCGCGCAGTCAAAGAATAACCCGCATAGTTCCCGTGGGATTTCCGGGATAAAACCTATCCTATGTCCTTTCTCGGGTATCAAAATATCTCTATACCAAATTTCATGCAAATGGGTGTAAGTAGTTAAGGCGTGATTGAGTAACAGACAGACAGACAGAGTTACTTTCGCATTTATAATATTAGTATGGATTTATGAATGAGCGTGCCCGCTCGCCTGTGTAGGTTTTATTAAAATATATTTCTAACCTATTTTCTTATTTTCAAGTATTGTTTTCGCGCTGTAAACGTTAGTCTATGTAATTCACTCACTCACTCACTGAATCACGCAACTTCATCTATTCTTTATAGGAAGGTAATATTATGGTTTCCCATTTCTTTTTCATTTATGTTCGATGCTCCGTTCCTATATTGTCGTAGATAGAGTGTTGCTAAATATATTAAATTGCTTGTAATATTTTTACTATACCTCGATATTATTGCTTGATAAGAAATGGACTGTCCTTCTGAAAATATCACGCCTGTAGTTTCAGAGATAACGGTACCTAAAGGATAACAAATAATACAGATAATAGTAAATAAGGAAAAATTAATAAGTTTGTTATGGATAATTATTATATTTTGTTCATCTTTCACGCAAAAATGACTGATCTGATCACTGATCTTAATATATTTTGGCATAGAGATTAGAGATAAATTATTATCGACTAGAAAGCGGCATAGGCTACTTTCTATCCGAATACCAGTAGAGTAAAACCGCGGATTAAAGCTAGTTTATTTATTTTTCAGATTTCTACCAGAAGGCAGTTACCTCAATGCAAGGGAACTGGGGCCAAGGAAACTTGCGAAAGCAATTAGTGACATTATCGCAAATAAAAACAGGTGAATTACGTGACAGTCGAAATTCATAATATTATCTATATTTTAATTTTGAATTTATGTGGGAAATATGGAAATCATTGTCAAAATTAACTACATATTAGGTACCTATATAAAAAAAACTTTGTTTAAATCGGTACATCCGTTTAGTGATATTTCAACATATGATACATACAATCACATCAAACCTAGTATTTTTAAAAGGGTCTAATCGTATATACTTCGTACTTTTTTATAATTTGGTAATATATTTAGGTAGTTTTAATAGTAATGAAAATCCCACAAAACGAGTCGAAATTTTAATTAAACACACGGATAGCGCGAGGTAGTGTAATTTTAAACTTTATTCATTGGAACATGGATGAAAACGGTTAATCAAACTAACTTTGGATTGGTTTTCCCATTTTAAATCACGAAACATTTACGAAAATATTCAACAAACTATAAGAATTAAGATGGCTTAATAATTGTTTTCTTAGGTTCAAAGAAAACCAAAATAACCCTTATTGCCGTACTCATGTTTGAGTTAGCTTATTTACTCACAACCACTACCATTCTGTTATTAAATTAGATTTTGTAGTAAGATATACTAATAATATATAAAAAATTACTTATTTTACATTGTTGCCAACGATGAATATTTGAAATCAGTCCAGTAATATTTAAGTTCCTATAAATTGTACCTAGTCGTTCGAAAATTTAAAAATAAAAAAAGACGTGTGGAACTCGGGGACTGCCGCGGTAAAGCTATTGCATAGCGTGCCTTCAAGCCACACCTCGCCCGTCGTAGTGGGGAGCGTGAGGTTTTTTTCGTTACGGAATTTCTGGATTCGGTCCCCGCGCTCAAGGCCCGCGATAGAAGCTATGCAATAGCTTAAAATATTTTTATTTAAATAGTATAGACTATAGACTATATTGTTATAATTTGTTTCAGATACTACGACTTTTTTCGATGGCGCAATTAGGTACTATGTGTATAAAGGAACAGATGAAGTAGATGTTTGCCATCTTTGTGACATGCTGAATAATGAACAAAAAGTAAATGAAATGACTGTGTGGCAGGACTTCCGACCCTGGTGGAATGGAGCTAGATATAAGGAAAACTGTTTTTAATAACATAACCTAAAATGCACACAAAATCCGCGGGAAATCCACGAATGACTGAGGATTGAATTCCGAATTCTTGTTTCTTTTTTTTAAATTAGGTAGCAACCAGCTTGCAGGATTTTTTTCACAGAGATAAACGTTAGTAGGCCAAAAAAAAATCTAAATACAAAAAATAATCGAGCAAACCAATGTTAAATAAAAAAAGTGGCAATTGTAAATAGCTTCCAAAATAATTTTACCGATATACCTATTTTATCATGTAAAACATGATTAGAGCAACTTAATTAAAATGGCTTATAACTTACCTTATTAGAACTGTTATAAATTGTATATTTATGTTTAAATTATTAATAAATAGAGAAATAACAACTTAAATTTATGTCGTTTTATTTTATAGTAAATTAATGTAAGTACCTGCCTATTACACAGATAAACATAAACATGAAACACATTCCTAAGAATATCGATAAATTTTTATATACCTACCTTAGAGCTATTTATTAAAAGAATTTTCCAAAAAGTAGGTAAGAAAGGAACAAAATGCACTCACAAAATATAAGATTAGAGAACGCATAGGTACATTTAGTTATAAACCTAACCTACCTTCCTTTTCTATGAAGAAAAATCTTTCCCGGAAAATACAGTTTTGTAACATCGTTCATCGTAGAACAAAAAAAAACGATCCTTTGACGTGTGATGCAAAGAGGCTTCAAAGAACGGATTAATAGGAATTTTAATTGAAAAATTGCTGTATGTATGCGGAATTTTTATTTTCCACCGTAGGTAGGTATACGTTTCATTTGATGTAAGTCGATCACACGTCCAGCGGTAAAACCTTTAAATCTCTTCATTGTGATTATTTTTTAGTTATAAATGCTATTTACTTACCATAAGCCTCACAATATGATATAATTTTACCTGCACAAATTAGTTATGGTAGCCCCGTATTCAATAGTAGTCTTTAGCCTCTTCTTGATATTCACATCATAACGGTATCGGTATAGAAAGTGTTTCAGAAAAAAATATTTATGTGGGTAGATTTTTAAAAACTGCAATACTAAATGAAGCAGGTAGGTAATAGCCATAGGTAATAGCTCATAGGTAATAACGGGTCTACATGCCACAAACAAGCCACAAACTTATAACACCCTAAAGGCCTAAAGTATGGAACCCACATGGAACCTAAATTGCAAATGTAATAAAATGCAAGAAATATTTGTACTTTTAATATATTCAGAAACTTACGCGCCAATTTCAATGTATCTCAAACCGTCATCACGTGCGGTTTGCGCAAACATATTATATTAGTGCAAATTGTTGTTGGTGTGTGGACCCGCTTTAATGTACTTTTTATAGAATTGAATCAATATGTAATTATATTGAATTTTTACAACCCAAGCTTCTTTTTCTATTATCTCTCATACAATAATTCTGTGATAATTCTCATACCAGCGATGATATTTTCAATTTCAAACATAGAACGAATAATAACGAAACGTCAACATTTATTTCTAAACGTAACTGTCAGGGTCACCGGTCAGCTGTCAAAACAAAAAAGATTTTCAAATGTCAGCACGGAACACGTCAAAACTCGAAACTCAAATTTTCGGATGTTCTAAATAAGAGAAAAGCTTTCTTATATTTGTTGTTAATAAACAAAGTGTGACAATGGCTACAACACCGTCGTATAACAATGATAAAGTTGTTACCGGTGAAGTGGAGTATCCTGCGGGCGATCCAGCCTCTGGAGCTTTCTTTCAACCGGATTATAAAAAGTAAGATCGATACACATACTTTCTATTTCATGTATTTGATACGATAAATCAAACTTGCAACTCATAATTAAATTATAAATAAATGCCTAATATATCGGGGATTGCCTTTGAAATGTGTTCAAAGGCAATCCCCGATGTTCTAGTAATGTTAGCAGTTATCTGAAAGTATTATTTATTCAGGAATATATCAAGCTAAGAATAACAAGAAATAGTTACTGTATTGTGCTTAAAATTAACTTGCCCTACTAACTACTATATGCTATAAATATTCACTGTTTATGCTTATTAATTTATTATGGTTACTAAATGGAATACACATTTGCCATTCTTATCTTTCTCCCGTTTCTTTGACCTATTAATCAATGTTAATTTTACACAGCTTAAAATTTGACATAATATCTATAATTACACGAAACATAGATAAACTACTGGCTTCAAATACACTATGTCTAGTATTGTCTAGACTCTAGTGTCTTCCTGATTTATCAATAAACTAGCTTACCATCCGCGGCTTTGACCACTTTATCTAAAGCCTAATAAACTTTATACTACCTTCCTTGAGAATTGCTCTATCTATTAAAAGACATGATCTAAGCATACAGACACAGAGGGCAGAAAGCAACTTGATTTTATACTATGTAGTGTTCTTTATCTTAAATGAATATTGTTGCTCTATACTAGAGAATATGTTTAAACAGCAATAAAAATTTCACTTTATTTCAGAAATGAAGATTTGAAACTGATGCTGGATGGATCTAAAGATTCTCTCAAATTGGAAGCTATGAAGAGGATCATCGGAATGATTGCTAAAGGAAGGGATGCTTCGGATTTGTAAGTTATAAGTTATATTTATTCAAAACTTGTGCTTAGAACTAATGATCATAAATAAAATATTGAAGTTTTATTAAGTTACTAGCTGTTCCCCGCGGTTTCACCCGCATTTCTCCGTTCCTGTTGGTCTTAGCGTGATGATATATAGCCTATAGCCTTCCTCGATAAATGGGCTATCTAACACCAAAATAATTTTTCAAATCGGACCAGTAGTTCCTGAGATTAGCGCGTTCAAACAATTCTTTAGTTTTATAATATTAGTATAGATTATCTTGGTTATCTTCTATTATTTTACAACTTAATAATTTGGAAAATCCAAAAGTGCACGCCTCATAATTTTTTTTT
>CAJQZN010016556.1:0-12841 GCA_907164685.1 Colias eurytheme | reverse complement strand
AGTGACAGTGGTAAATTTTGCGGAGGATTTAGTCAGGTGAGTTTAAATATGTAATATTTTTTATCGTCGTCCCATGGCGTGAATGTCGTGTTCTAATGTTTTTTTTCTATGCTTCGCAAACATATTGTGAAAGTGATTCGTGTCTTCCTTAGCGGAAATAATACGTTTCACCTTTCTTGAGAAATCTATAGATTACTTTTCCGGATTAAAAAAAAATGTTTGAAGTTGCGAAATATCTGTGCCGTGACCCAGTTTCGGTATCGTATGGTTTACGTATAGATTTTTGATGTCATAATATCTTCTTAATTTTTGTTTACTGTTTTGTAGATTTTAAATTTTAAATTAACTGTTTTTATGTATCTACCTACTAAATTGTTATTATGAGTGTCAATTAGCATCTAATAAGCGAGTCAATGTAGTTATGTGATATATTTTTGTTTAAACTATAAATGCCATAAAACGTGTAGGTAAATTATTTATAACAATCATATAACAATACAAGTACATATTTACATATTATACGGTAGGGCACTGCAGATAAACTAGATAGATCTCTATATCCTACTTAGAACCAGAAAGCATGTTTTAAATTGAATGAAAATCTTATTAAGTTAATACCTACATTATAAATTGATTAACAATAAATTTTCAATTTCGTAAAAGTTTGATATTGACGTTCATAAAATAACTAGGCATTTTATTAAATTTATGTATTAAAAGTTCGATAAAGGAACGCTTTGTTACGATCCTATGTTGAATTAGGACACTATAAACCATGAAGAAAATTCTTCAAAATCGTTATTATATAACACAATGCGTAAATTATATACTCCAAATCCTCAAATTTGCTAAATTTCGTATTTGTTAACATTAAATATATCCAAAATATATCTAAAAAAACAATTGAACTAAATTAAAACACGACTTCACAGATAATAGATATCTATACCTATATCTAAAACAGATTATAATCTGTGCATATTTTTAATAATTACTGCTGCGTTCAATAAAAAAAATACAATTCGAAATTTAAAATCGTCAAGCTAGAAAATTGTATACGATTTTCGAATCAAAATCGTCAAGCCAATTTACGATTTTCGAATATAAACGCTATAACTTTTAATATAAATTAATCGATTAGTTCATAATTAAATGATTTTCTATACAATACAGACGCAAAAAGAGTAAGATAACGGGTTCCGCTATTCATAAGGTCTGACCCACATTCCCAAAGTGTGTCATTGGCTAAATATTGCATATTATATACGTCATAGATACGTGTTTTTGTATTACATAAATTTTATAATCTAACGTGTTTTCTGTTCGTTTAAATTGTAGAGATGCGAAAACTTTATGTAGATTATAAATAAATACGCCTTTTCTGTCCCTATGTACGCTTACATCTTTAAAACTACGCAACGGATTTGATGCGGTTTTTTAATAGATAGAGTGATTCAAGAGGAAGGTTTTAGTAAGTAAATAATTTATTAGGTTTTAGACGAAGTGGGCGAAGCTGCGGGCGGTAAGCTAGTAAATACTAAATACTAAATAGAGATGCGAGAGTCGTAATTTTGCGTACTTGAATGTATTATATATATAATGTATATATGTGTCACCCGAAATATATTAAGTTTAGGAATTAATGCATAAAATATCGTTTAAAATTTATTTAATACATCATTCAATGAAGGCGTTAGTCATTAAATCAAATAGCAAATTCAATAAGATGATTGCGACATTTCTTAGGAATTGTAACTATGTAATTCTCATTTCGTATTAGAAAATGTAAAGTTTTAAGTAAATAAAATTAAATCCACATGTTGTTAAATTAAAATCATAATAAGTTTATTTTGTAGGAGTATCAGAGCATAAACCAATGACAGTTTTTAAGATGGTACGTGAAGAAAACCACGTAACTAGTAAGGATGGCACTAGACTTGCCAAATAGAAGAAGGGGTCTAGGACGTCCCCACGCCACTTGGTGGTCTACCATCAAAAGACTTGGAGAGAGCCCAATTGAATAAACAGACAACCCAGGATAGACCATCCTGGCGCATGAGAACGAGGAGAGCCCCAAATAAAGGGATAAGGCAAAGGAAGAAGAGTTTTTGAGATGGTACGACCGACCTTCGATAGTGTACAAGCGAAGCCGGGGTGCACAGCTAGTTTACTACAAAATATCCATTTGTAACGCAATAGCCTTTAAAACACATAAACACAAATTTTAACGACGCACCCATATTCTGTCACTCCCTAATTTTCATTAATTATGGTTTAGTCATTGTTAGGTATTCTATTTATATAATACTAGCTTTCCGCCTGCGGCTTCGCCCGCGTTTTCAAAGAAAAACCCGCATAGTTCCCGTTCCCGTGGGATTTCCGGGATAAAACCTAGCCTATGTTACTCGTGGATAATGTAGCTTTCGAATGGTGAAAGAATTTTTAAAATCGGTCCAGTAGTTTATGAGCCTATTCATTACAATCAATCAAACAAACAAACAAAGTTTTCCTCTTTATAATATTAGTGTAGATAGCTTACCGCCCGCGGCTTCGCCTGCTTTGTCTAAAACATAATAAATTATATACTAAAACCTTCCTCTTGAATCTATCTATTAAAAAAATCCCGCATTAAAATCCGTTGCGTAGTTTTAAAGATTTAAGCATACAAAGGGACATAGGGACAGAGAAAGCGACTTTGTTTTATACTATGTAGTAATTTACTATTACCTTACTTAAAATACAAGGGTGTTAAACTGTTTTATATTATAGTATTTACTACTAATGTTATCATAATCCTAAATTATATTATAAAGTATAAACTATAGCAGCTGTGTCCCGCGCCTCTCCTGTTGGTCTTATCGTGATGATATATATTTTATAGCCTACTCGCGGTTTAACCGCATTACTCCGCTCCTGTTAGTCTTAGCGTGATGATATATAGCCTATAGACTTCCTTGATAAATGGGCTATCTAACTCTGAAAGAATTATTCAAATCAGACCAGAAGTTACTGAGATAAGCGCGTTCAAGCAAACAAACACACTCTCCTTTATATAGAATAGATTAATCTTTGATATAAGCTATTTTGTGAAGCCCATGTCCCAGCAGTGGGAACGTATATGGGCTGATGATGATGATGATCGTGATGATGATAAGCTACTTATCAAATTTTACCAATACTTTCAGTCAAGAGTAATATAAATACATACACACAAACTTTTGCCTTTGTTATATTATAGTTGTTTGATGTTCGATAATCGATATAAAGAACAACAGATTAAGAGAAAATAAAACAGATTATCAGAATTTTCGGGAAAAGTTTTAATTCCATATTAAATTTGGGACAAAAGATTTTATTGTTTAACATAAGTACTAGCTTTCCGTTCGGGGCTTCGTCTGTATTTTATACTAGCTGCTCCGCGCGGTTTCACACCCGTGGCTCCACTCCTGTTGGCCGTAGCGTGATGATATATTGCCTATAGCCTTCCTCGATAAATCAGCTATCTAACACCGAAAGAATTTTTCAAATCGGACCAGTAGTTCCCGAGATTAGCGCGTTCAAACAAACAAACTCTTCAGCTTTATAATATTAGTATAGATGAACTAGAACCGCTTACCAGTGTTTACGTAATTTTAAAGATATACAAGGTATACGCATTTTATACCATGCAGTGATAATAATTACCTAAATACCAATAATTAGTGAAATAATAATAACGTTTAAAAAATCAAGGAAAGCGTTTTATCTCGATTTGAATAATTATTTTAAACAAAATTCTAACCGTTTTATATCTAGAGAAGTCACCAGCTTACAAATAAAAAAAATCATCAAAATCGGTTCACCAAGTCGGAAGTTCTGAGGTAAACAAACATAAACAATACAGTAGAATTGAGAACTCCTTTTTAAAGTCGATTGAAAAGGTAGTAACATTTCTTCAATTTTTATTACTTTATTAGCTGTCAAAATGTGTGTCAAAACGATGACCTAATTGTCACTTTCTTACTTTAAATCTATTCTATGAATGATTTTTATTCCTTCGCAAAAACAACTTAAAATTACCAAAGAAATTGCCATTTCGAACGTGTTGTATGAAGTTTCCCTACTGGTTGTATCTGCATATTGTGTACATAGTTAACTGTTAAACATAAATCGATGAACCAGGCCGCATCCTGATTCCTTCTAATCAAGTTTATTAAGTACTACATCCTTCACTTAAGAGGTCATTGACCGGGGATAGGTCGTTGAACTTGGGGCTTATAGTTAAATCGATAATTTTTTTTTAATTTTATTTACTGTTTGTATATACATATAATAAAAATGATTTTCAGACATATTATACTAAATTCGTAATGCATACGAATGAAATAAATTGAAGAAGTAGGAAATTTGTAAAATGAATTTGTTTTCATGACGAATAACAATAATATTTCATCTATTTACACTGTTTTTACATTACTATTACTATTTGTAAGATGCTATCACAGACCAATAAATATTCATTGAGATATACATATTATGCAGACGACACCGCCTACATCACTTATGTTCCGCTCAGCATAAGCCATATGGCTTAACTGCACGCTCATTTTTTATTTGTTTTAAAGTGAAACGCATCAAATATGCCTTCCTGTGTGTTACGATATTGCACAAATAATACGGAAAAGTGACTAACATAACTTTTCATCGGTAAGTACCTAACTAGATAATAATTTTTAAAACTGAGAGCAAAAAAATGGCGCACAGGTTTTGTTCGTGGTGTCTCCTCCATACGTAGTAATATTATCTCAATGTAAATATTGTACAAAGATCTTATTAGTTATCTTATAGCAATATTATTTCCAGTATGGGAAAGTGATGGCACCAATACCATACAACCTATACAGGATGTCCCACTATCGGTATACTAAGCGCGAAGGAACTTGTAGTCTTGAAAACACTGATCATGCAAAAAATACTTAAACAACAAAATTACGTCAAAATTTTTTTGCTAATTTTTTTCTGAAAATCAATGTTTTCTTCTCTAGATTCGCGCAACCGGCATATCGCTTCGCTAATGTGAGCATTTTATCTATGAAAACATAATCTTAAACGATGCAAAGTTGGGCGGGTTGCTTGTTATGAGTGTACACATAAAGTTTTAAGAAATTACCGTTACTATTTGAAAAAAAAATGCGTTTGGAATTTTATAAGTATTTTTTACGTATTCAGCGTATGCAAAACTATAACCTCCTTTGAGGTTAGTATACCAACAGTGGGACACCCTGTATATCGCTGTCATTATTCCACACTGGAAGTAATACTGCTTTATGACATGGTACTGGGTCTAAATTATGGCAAATACTAGCTTTCCACTCGCGGCTTCGCCCGCGTTTTCAAATAAAAACCCGTTCCCGTAGGATTTCCGGGATAAAACTTATCCTATGTCCTTTCTCGGGTATCAAAATATCTCTATACCAAATTTCATGCAAATTGGTTCAGTATTTAAGGCGTGATTGAGTAACAGACAGACAGACAGAGTTACTTTCGCATTTATAATATTAGTATGGATTCGCAGAACAAACTACATTCTAGTAAACAATCCGATCGTTATGACACTTTCTCTTACCATCTTGCGTGACACTCGTGATGTCATGATAGTTATGAATTGTGACGTCATTGTGATACTGATATTTTATCCTTTTACG
The DNA here is from genome assembly GCA_907164685.1 of Colias eurytheme. Lineage (NCBI taxonomy): Eukaryota > Metazoa > Arthropoda > Insecta > Lepidoptera > Pieridae > Colias > Colias eurytheme. The sequence goes on along the minus strand of CAJQZN010016556.1, from coordinate 7,157 downwards.
AAATTATAAATAAAAATAATGGAGTGAAAAAATTAATTTTTAACAGTTAAGTTACGTTACTCATAATGCTTAATTAGTCGAAATTTAGTCACTTCTTGATTTCCACGATATAAAAAGTAATAAATATGAATATATACAGGGTTACTTGTAAAACACCGGCAACCTCGCAGGACAAGATAGCTAACATCATAATTAACAACATTTGTTCTACGACTTTTGATAATTTGTTAGATTTTATTTTCATACAAAAATAAATATTCATTTAATTTTCCGTCTGAATATTATAAACTCTACGCCTCCCAAAAATTACGTAAACAAAAAGCGAACGAGAGGGGGAAGGGGGCGTCGCGTCGTCCATCCGATAATGAATAGAACATAGACTTACAAATGTTAGGAGAGTACAATAAAAGTTTAAAAAATCATTTAAAAATAATTTTTTGCGTTATGCCAATAGTCGTAGAACAAATGTTGTTACTTATGATGTTAGCTATCTTGTCCTGCGACTTGCGAGGTTGCTGGTGTTTTACAAGTAACCCTGTTTACACAATATTTATTTAAATATAATTAAATAAATCATTCTATGTATAAATCCATACTAATATTATAAATGCGAGAATAACTCTGTCTGTCTATCTGTTACTCAATCACGTCTAAACGACTGAACCAATTTGCATAAAATTTGGTATGGAAATATTTTGATACCCGAGAAAGGACATAGGCTACCTTTTATTGCGAAATATGTACCACGGGCGAAGCCGGGGCGGACCTCTAGTAATTATATAAAAGTATTAATTCTTGCCATAAATACTTCTTTGTAACATAGACAATTCCTTTAACTCTGGCACTTAAGAAAAAAAATGAAAAATAAAAAAAAAAAACAAAGCCAACCTTCGCGGGAGAAAATTCTAAATTTAAATCGTGTTCAACCGCAAAGGCGTTGCGTGTGAATAGTTAATTGTAACGAGGTGCAATGTACGGTTTTCAAGAAATTTAAATGTTATACAAGGTCAGTGATCGATTTTTCTTATAACACTAGTATTTAACACAAGTAAGCTTGATTTTCAATTAAATCTTTAAGTATGATGTTGTTATTATGTTGTTTCTAAGTTTAACCTAAATCGAAGTCAAGTTACCTACTTCTGTGGTCATTAAATGAAACATACAGACAGATCGAGTTACTTTGATATAGGTACTTAATTACCTATATCACTTAATCATTTTATCAGTCGATTTGATAGTTACAAAATAATTAATTAATAAATTATTATACAAAGAAACATGACACATTTAAATTAAAATAGGTATATATTTATCTAAGATATAAAAATAAGAATAATTAATAATAATTTTTAATACTGCAAATGCTAAAAAGCGAATTACTTACCTAAAATGACGTAATAATTTTATTACTTCGATTTTTTTTAATTTAATTGTACTATACTTGATATGAATTACCTGCTTGATATTTTTCTGCAATGCAATTTTCTTCGGACGAAAAATGAATTCATTTTTGCAATGAGATGTATCTTTCTTATATATAAAAATGAATCGCAAAATGTGTTGGTAAGCGCATAACTCGAGAACGGCTGAACCGATTTCGATAATTCTTTTTTTATTATATTCCTTGAAGTACGAGGATGGTTTTTATGTAGAGAAAACGTAAATATGTACCACGGGCGAAGCCGGGGCGGACCGCTAGTTGTAGATACTTATCTAACTGTGAAACACTTATGATTTAAGGGTCTCTACACACTTGCAAAAATTGCGACCGAGACGCAAATAATTGTCGGACTATAAGCTACAATAATATTATATGTACATTAATATTCATGCATATCTTCATCGTCGTTATCATATAATTTATCATTCAGTTAAAAGTAACCACATAACTAGGTATTATTTTAAAATTCACAATTTTTAACAGTTAACGAATGATCTACGCACTTAAATATTTATGTTTATTTTAAATTATGCCAAATTTCATTGAGTCCCTGGCCCAGCAGTGGGAACATATTATATGGGCTGATGATGATGATATAGATCATACAATATTTATCTAACCAGTTGCGATTTTGCGACTAAATAGTCGGTCAGTCGCAAGCCGGTAAACGCCTGAAGACGTTAACAGTCGAAAGTAACATTACAAACAGTTTGAATGGTCGCCGCGTATGTATGTCAGTCTATCCGTCCCTACGCGATGGATGTTCAAATGGCCTATTAAAGTTACATAATAATCCTGTGCTACCGTGTGTTTACCTTTTACTAGCTGTGCCGCGCGGGCGCGGTTCTGTATACAGGGTGCCCCATCGTCGGTATTCTAAGCTCAATGGAGGTTATAGTTTTGCATACGCTAAGTATATAACTACGTAAAAAATACTTATCAGATGATTTTTTTTTTCAAATAGATGTGAAATATGTATCCCTAACAAGCAACCCGCCGAACTTTGCCACCCGCACGTGAGCTATCATTTACGATTATGTTTTCACAGACAAAATGCTCACATAAGCCGGCTACGTGAAGCTAGAGAAGAAAACATGAATTTTAAGGAAAAATTTAGCAAAAAATTTTTGACGTAGTTTTGTTCTTTAAGTATTTTTCTCTCTCTTTTGTTCTTTACTCCTTCGCGCTTAGTATACCGACAGTGGGACATCCTGTATAATCTAAAGATCAACTGTTTAGAAGTGATCATCTTCCAAAACATAAACGGATTTTCACGGTTCATGTGTTACAGCCTGGCGACGCACGGACGGAGAGACAGACAGCAAAGTCTCAATACCCATTTTACCCTATTATAATATATCGGTACGGAACCCTAAAGAGGTGTTTTATCTTATTAATAAATAAATTAAATAAATAAATAAATAATAATATTATCAAATTGTTTCCTCTTCTATGGAAATTTTGTATACATATGAAATTGTATACCTACAAATTTTCCATATGCATTATGCATATTAATGGTTTTTTTTTTGTTTTTTACCTCTGTAGGTACTTGACACCTACGTAAAGTTTGTTGAACTAAATATTTGTCCACAAAACCGTCGAAAAAATCGTTATTTCATAAGCACACACATATATTATACGCACAATTTACTAGAGTAAGAAGCTGTAAAACCACATTTATGAAAACTATGATTATTTTATTTATAATATTTTAAAGGCCCCAGTACACAATGGCCCATGCTGACCCAGGGTTCTGTGTATTTCCACCCGCGGCTTCACCCGCGTATTCAAAAGAAAACCCGCATAGTTCCCGTTCCCGTGGGATTTCCGGGATAAACCTAACCTATCCTATGTGTTAATCCTGTTCAGTAGTATTTGCGTAAAAGGGTAACAAACACACACACATCCTCACAAACTTTTGCATTTATAATATTAGTAGGATTATGATTTATGACAGTATGACAATCGTTTGTATCGATAAGTTTTAATAGGTATCTCTTTTTTTGTGTATAAGTTGATTTTTGGTACATACAGCCTGACAATCAGCACTGCTTTTGTGCAGCATTTTACTTTGGCTGTATCCGTTTGCCTAATTGTAAGATAAATTGTATAATGTGTTTGGCTGTTTTTTTGGCAATAAATTTCTTTTCTTTCTTTCTTTCTTTCTAAATCATTCAGGGATTACGTACATTTTGAAATCGTTACAGTAGTTCCTGAGCTTAGCGCGACGAACAAAGAAACTCCCCAGTTTTATAGTATTTATTTTTGTAACATAACGACTTGTATGATTTTACCTCGAAAGGTGTATTATTTATTTAAGTACTTATAGTACGACACTTAACCTCAGATATTTAAATACTAGCTGTGCCCCGCGGTTTTACCCCCAGTGCTCCGCTCCTGTTGGTCTTAGCGTGACGATAATACATATATAAGTAGCCTATAGCCTTCCTCGATAAATGGGCTATCTAAGACTGAAAGAATTTTTCAAATCGGACCAGTAGTTCCTGAGATTAGTGCGGTCAAACAAATAAACAAACTCTTTAGCTTTTTAATATTAAAATTCTTTCACATCGCCAGCAATAATTAATCATCACCAATCACCATCACTAATTATTATGGACATCGTATCGTAAAATCGCTTCCGCTCTCTGAGATCTTTAAAACAACGCAACGGACTTTGATGCAGTTTTTTAAATATACAGGGTGGAAGGTTAAGATGGGGCATGAAGGGCAGGTACCTTAACCGTTGTAGCTACATGAAAACGTTCTTAGGAGACCTTAGTTCTTAGGTTCTTATCCTTAAATTCTTGAGAAATTTTAATCTGCATTCACAGATTTTTGAAAAAATGTACGGTCAGCAAGGAAATCGGCAGTTTTCAAAAAAAAATTTTTTGATGCCAATCGATCCAGTTTCTCATGGGGATCAAAACACTCTAAAAGACCAACTGAGGTATGAGTACTAGAAAAGCCAGAAATCGCGAAAAACTGTATAGTGATTCAAGAGGAAGGTTTTTACGTAATAGCATACATAATTACAGACGCGCGAAGCCAGGGCGGGTTGCTAGTTTATATTTCAGGAGCATTTTCACAAACGGCGCGATTTGATCCAATACTAAGCGTTCGCTTGTGTTATGAAAACCAGATGACTAATAAACAAACATATATTTTTTTTAATAAATAGGTACATACCTCACTACATAACTAGTATATAATGGTTTTTTTTTTAATTATAGAGAGTGATTGATTCTCGGCGATGATTTTAGTATGTAATTTATTAGGATTCACGCAAAGCGGGCGAAGCCGCAGATAGAAAGCTTATAGCTAGTATATGTATACCTACTTAATATTATAAAGCTGAGGAGTTTGTTTGTTTGTTTGTTTGAACGCGCTAATCTCGGGAACTACTGGTCCGATTTGAAAAATTCTTTCAGTGTTAGATAGCTCATTTATCGAGGAAGGCTACCTATAGGCTATATACCATCACGCTACGACCAACAGGAGAGGAGCCACGGGGGTGAAACCGCGCGGAGCGGCTAGTAGATAATATAAGTATAACAGACATGACTCCTTAAAAAGTATTTCCTGCCAATAATAAAGTTTTTTAGAGGAAATTGAAAAATGCTTCGAAAAAGCAGATGAGCCGAGGCCTATGCGCCCTAAAAGGGAACGTAAATTATTTCTGATCATATAAATTTATTGAGTTCCTTTAACAAGGTGAAAAGTCATGGTCAATAACATGTATGTAGTATACTATAATATAATATAGTAGGGCTGGCAATGAGTTATTACAATGCTGCTACAGCCTTGAAATATTCATACAAAATGCAAAATCTTGGAGAAATCGTATTGTATATTGTGAATACGAATATGTTTCGTTTTCATTGAAAAATCTATATTGAGTTTGGACAATTAAAAGACGCTATATTTTGTAGAGTTAATACAATTTAATACATTTAAAAAAAAAATTGTGTATGTTGAACATCTGATCGGCTGAAAATGTTTTGGTGGCATAAATTATTTTCATTTCACATGTTTTAAAAACAAGCCTTCCACCAGATTTTCTGTATTTAAATATTAATTCGCCTTTCTTATAAAAATTACTACCTGTTTTTTATCTTTGAGGCTTTATTTTCAAGGAAATATCAAATAGATTCGTCACCAATGTACCATCTAGCTATAAACTAGCACTAGCTTTCCAACCGCGGTTTCGCCCGCGTTTTCAAAGAAAAACCCGCATAGTTCCCGTTCCCGTGGGATTTCCGGGATAAAACTTATCCTATGTGCTAATCCAAGTTACCCTCCATATGTGTGCTAAATTTCATTGTAATAGGTTCAGTAGTATACACATACATCCATCCTCACAAACTTTCGCATTTATATTATACTAGCTGCGCTTCGCGGTTTCACCCGCGTGGCTCCGCTCCTGTTGGTCTTAGCGTAATGATATATAGCCTATAGCCTTCCTCGATAAATGGGCTATTTAACACCGAAAGAATTTTTCAAATCGGACCAGTAGTTCCTGAGATTAGCGCGTTCAAACAAACAAACTCTTCAGCTTTATAATATTAGTATAGATTATTATAGTAGGATAGGATAGGATATAAAAATCCATCCAAATCCGGTCATCAATGTTTAAGCGTGAAAACAATGATAAAATTCTATATCCAAGAATCGAATCTTAAATAAATAAGTCTTAAAATTTAGTCTAACATTTTTGTGTACCACCCCTTAGTGACACAGTATACGCAAACACAGCAGTACCGAAACTAAATAAAAAATAAGTATCGTCAATCGATAATATATATATAGGGGCAACCTTACATGCCATATTGATGGTTTATGCACATAACATTTTAAAAACTCGACTGGTTTCGCAAAACCTTGTCATTTAAGTTTACGGTTTGTGAGTGAATACACGTACGGAATATTATCTCATGTAAGTATGTTTTATAATAATAAACATTTAATTCCGATGTTTTATTAAAATTTATTAATAAACTATTATTATTACTAACTAAACGTTAATAATAATGTAAAAAAATAATCATAAATATCAACAAGAAAATTTTTAATCTATTATAATTGAAATAGGATATTGGCTGCAAAATCCACAAATAAAAAACAAAATTAAATTTGAAAACGAAAGGCATTCTTACAAAATTATAATGCGTTCAAAATAATTAAATTAACAATTTGAACATTTTTAAAGCTTTTTTTTTTGTTTTTTGATGTGATTGTGATGGTTGACATTTGAATTTTCTTGACATTCTTGTCAAAAGAAGTCCTTGCGCTGACCTACTTTCACGCGAAAAAAAATTATAAACAATAACTTAAAATCAGTTGTTTTTAAAAGACAGTTTATGAAAGTAATATAGTGTTAATTATTTGATGGCAATTACGTTTCTTATCTTATATGTACGTGATGAAATCGTGATTTATATTGCGATTAAGTTAAACTTAGTCGACAGAATGTTTAAACGTTTGCTTTAGTTACTATAGGAAATAATATTAAGTTGTGCTCAATCTTATTTTATTTATTTACTAGCCGCGCCCCGCGGTTTCGCCCACATTGCTCCGCTCCTGTTGGTCTTAGCGAGATGATAATATATGTATAGCCTATAGCCTTCCTCGATAAATGGGCTATCTAACAACGAAATAATTTTTCAAATAGGACCAGTAGTTCCTGAGATTAGCGCGCTCAAACAAACAAACT